>CAUYLG010066877.1:0-32767 GCA_963573385.1 Cacajao melanocephalus
TGGCTCACGCCTATAATCCCAGCACTTTGGGAGGCCGAGGCGGGTGGATCACGAGGTCAAGAGATCGAGACCATCCTGGTCAACATGGTGAAACCCCGTCTCTACTAAAAATACAAAAATTAGCTGGGCATGGTGGCGCGCACCTGTAGTCCCATCTATTAGGGAGGCTGAGGCAGGAGAATTGCTTGAACCCAGGAGGCGGAGATTGCAGTGAGCCGAGATCGCGCCACTGCACTCCAGCCTGGGTAACAAGAGCAAAACTCCGTCTCAAAAAAAAAAAAGCATATTGTGACTCAGAGACGCTGAAATGGGGCGTAAGTTCTGCATTTTTTTTTTTTTTTTTGAGACAGAGTGTAGCTCTGTTGCCCAAGCTGGAGTGCAGTGGCATGATCTTGGCTCACCACAACCTCCGCCTCCCACGTTCAAGCGATTCTCCTGCCTCAGCCTCCAGAGTACCTGGGACTACAGGCGTGTGCCACCATGCCCGGCTAAATATTGTATTTTTAGTAGGGACTGGGTTTCACTATGTTGGCCCGGCTGGTCTCAAACTCCTGACCTTGTGATCTGCCCACCTTGGCCTCCCAAGTGGTGGGATTACAGGCATGAGCCACTGCTCCTGGCCAGGTTCTACATTTCTAGTAAGTTCTCATGTGAGGCCAATGCTGCTGCTCCTTGGAGATTACATTGAGAAGCAAGGTATCAGACTTTAATATTTCTTTATTTATAGGAAGTATTTGAGTCAGAAAAAACACATCCCTGTTCTGCTACCCTTTAATTGTGTCTGTTTAGACCTATGGCTTTCTGAGCTTCAGTGCTCTTACCTGCAAAACTGAGATAACAGCACATGCATATTTTAGACATTGCTTGTTATAATTCAATAATATTGTGCATCTAACTTTTTTCTTTATACTTCAAATATAAAAACTCACTTTTCTGCCATTTATTTTGCTAACATTTACTTCAAAACTTTCAAATATGTGGTTTAAATTTATGGCATACTTCTCAATTACGTGGTCAAATTTATCAATATTGTTACTCATTGTTTTTGGTTTTTAGTGTTGCTTAAAAAGGGTTTCCCTATGAAAACATTATTTTTCAAATGTGTATTTTCTCCCTGTTTCTGTCTTTTTTTCTTTAGCCTGTGAGTTCTTTATCTATCTGGAATTAATATTGTTTAAGAGAGTGAAGTAGGGATACAATTTATTTTTCTCCCAAAGATTAGCCAGTTATCACAACATTATTTATTGAATAATTTATTTTTTCTACCGTTTGAAATTTTACCAATTTTTATTCTATTTTAGATCTCTATTTTGTTCCACTTTTTGGTCCTCTTATCTCCAAATCAATACTCTTTCATTGCTCTGGCTTTAAATTATATTTTAGTATTCCGTTGTTCAAATTTTTCTTAACAGAGAAATCTTTCTTTCTTTCTTTCTTTCTTTCTTTTTTTTTTTTTTTTTTTTTTTTTTGAGACAGAGTCTCACTTTGTCACCCAGGCTGGAATGCAGTAGTGCGATCTCAGTTCACTACAACCTCTGCCTCCTAGGTTCAAGCAAGTCTCCTTCCTCAGCCTCCTGAGAAGCTGGGATTGTAGGCACCTGCTGCCATGCCTGGCTAGTTTTTCTATTTTTAGTAGAGACGGGGTTTCACCATGTTGGCCAGGCTGGTCTTGAACTCCTGACCTCCAGCGATCCGCCTTCCTTGGCTTCCCAAAGTGCTGGGATTACAGGCATGAGCCACCATCCCATCCTCTTGTTGAGATAATTATAGCTTCTTTTATATGTTCTAACAACATCAAGATAGTGCTATCTTAATCTTGAATTCTATTTGTTTTTTATTTTTATAGTTCTAATGCTAAGTTGCTCATATGTTATCTTAAAATTTGCAAGTAGATAGAACTTCTACCGTTGACCATAAACTGGAAGAATAAACGATTAAAAAATGGTATATTAATATTTAAATTTTGGCTAAATTATATCATTAATTTGGAACTTATTAATAGTCATAATTGAAAAACACATACTTTTATCTCAAACTGTGTGCAATTCAAAATTAATAAGATAAAATCTATGTAGGTACTATTAAAATATGAGCTTGTTTCAGTAATTTTTTGAATTTCATGTAGTCACAGTTCCTTATATATTCAAGGATTTATAGCATCAAAAACTGGCTCCTGCTTTGGTGGTAACATTGGGTATCTTCGGTTGGTGCCAGGCTTCTGCAGCAGTTTCTATGATTAACATCATAGTTATTAACGCAGAAATTGAGTTCTCTACATTTTTCTTTGACTCTAGAGAACAAAAGAGCTATAGCACATAGAAGGTTTGAAAAAAAAAAGATATTCAGTAATAACCATGAATGATCGTTAAGAAGCAGAGATATCTGCTTCTCTAAATTAAATGTAACATGAGCACACTAATTAATTTAGTATAAACTGTGACCTCTTGTGGTAGGATTTTTGACATTGTTTCATTACATTTATGCTCAGTATTCTCTGGCTAATGATTAGTTTAAAGGGATTTGTCACTATCTTGAGACCAATGTGGCAGAAAACGGTTTTCTTGGCAATTTTGATGCATTGTAAGAATAGAGGTAATGAAACTGTTTCACCGCTAATCTGTAGGATTTTGGCTTTTGGCATTAATAAAAAGCCGCCTTCTGTTTGTTTAAGGTACAATATTATTTGTACAGTTCAAATGGAACTTTTAATGAAGTCTTTGTAATTATTTATTTTTTACTTCATTTGCAAGATAAAGATCTCTTTTCATGTGCCCAAGCAAACCAAAGTTTGTGAAGGAAAACAGCATTCTTGAATTTCTTTTTCTCCTACTTTTTAAAAAATAGAATGGTCTGTTTTGTGGAACAGCAGGTTTTTGTGCCATTTCAGATGGCATTGCATGTGGCAGAATAGGCCCCATTCACATTTTCTGTGGGACAATTTGCAAAGGCACCGTGCTGTGAGAACTTTTTTAAGAGAAGGGTCTGTAGGGGCAGGCAAAGGGCTACACAACACCTGTAGCAAGACACAATCTGTTCAGGACTCAGATCTGATTTTACACTTTGTTTTATTCCCCATAAGTATTCAGCATATGTTCTTTTCTGTGAAAAATAAAGGGCTCCCTCAGATGGTACATATCAAGTGAGCTCAAGGAGGTTAATAGATTAACTCCAATCAATCTAAACACTCCCTCGTGAGACCTTAATGCTGGTTATTCACTATCCTTGCTATGATGATGTTCATTTTATTAGAGCATATAGCTCAATAGCCAGAGAGCACAATCTTTTTACTGTGAAAATCTTTCTGCATGCCTTCTTTTCTCAGGAAGAAAGCAGCAGTAAAATGGTGTGCATTCCCTTTACAAGACTCACAGTGAATCTGGAATAACAGAAATAGGTTTTCCATTTTAAATAGCTGAAGTGAATGTCTAATCTTTTCCTGGGCCTGGTAGTACATTCTGTGGACTGGAATTTTTAAATACAGTGTTTCTAAGCCCCAAGGCTCTGCCATGTTTCTTTCAGTCTCCTTTTTCCCCTTCTATTTCTAAATTAGAGTATTTGGGTCTGTACAGAGACACGTACAGTAGTGATGCTCTGTGGTTCAAGTCAAAGAATGTTTAGTCTGGATCCCACAGAGGCCCACAATTCTCAGCACATAAACAGATACAGAAAAGAAGAGAGAAAGTAAATGTAGCATCAAAGAAAACTTCTGAATATAGACACCACCAGAAAAACCAGCTCTGTTAGCCCAATAAAGAAAGAAATAACAAGCGTTTTGAATGCTAAAATATAGAGGATTGTATGAAAGGGAGGGAAACATACACAAAGTAGACAAACTGAATAAAAGTATTTATCTTTAAACCACGCAAGTCATGGTAATTAAATTAGGTCAGGCTGGTTACAATGCTACAAAAAGCAGGCTGTAACTAATTTCAAAAGGAACAGAAAAGACCTGAAAAGAAAACAGATTGACAGCTCCTGATTTTTTTTATCCAATCAAAGCAACCCAACATCAAAAAGTGGGAAGAGAAACCTGACTTAGTAGGAAATTTGTCTCATTATAATATATAAACTTTGCACATTTATTCAAGGTCAGCTCAGAAATATGGGAAATTATTATTTGCTCTATGTAAGAAACAAAAATATACATATATGAAGCTGGCCATTTGAAGGAAACTGATTTTTAAAAGTCTCTGCTTCTTAATAGTTCAACTTCTGTTACAGATGCCACAATCGCCTTGCATAGTGTAACTACTTAGGGACTTTCTCCCTCTCAGCATATTCTGCTTTCAATTGTTTAATGGAAACTCTGAACGTATTATATGAACAAGAGAACATTATGAGATGTTTCTTTCAAATTGTCTTAATAAAGACCACTTGCTGTTGCCTATTACAATGACTTTTAAACATAGTTTCAAATATTTACTTTGAATGTAAATGTGCCAAGTTGTAAAATGACATTTGGAACATGAATTTGGGTATGGGAGAAAATAACACAGGCAGACTTTTATTTGGAGCGCATTCTATATTTTTAAAAGAATGTGTTTAAAGTGTTTCACATTCTTCCTTTCTTCAAAATAATCGATACAAGATTGGGAAGATTTTATTAATTTAATTCTTTTACATATGAAAATCACTGAATATCAAGCAATTAATAATGCAAAGAAACAATAATAAAATGTTTATTAAAATCTTTTTCATCTATTAATTAACTTCATTTGTCTTTATGTTTCACTAAGGAGATCTGAGTTATGGGGAACGTTCAATAGCTATGCAAAAGTAGGTGCTGGATGAATAATAGAAGTAATTGTGCTGTCTGATCATATGTTTTAGGCATTTACTCCCTTTTCTATATTTCACAGATGAGTCTGTCTTCAGCTGCTATGATAGGTAGACCTATTTTCTTATTTATATAATGTTCTGCTCCTCAGGAATTCTGACTTTAGCAGGAAATGCTAGTGCATAGAAACACATATGACATCATAGTTTTATTTAAACAAAGTTTCAACTTTCTGATATATGTTTAGAGCGTGTTTAATACTTCTTCATTTAAGTATTAAATGGAGGCCTTTTAAGTATTAAATGGAGGGCTTTCCTGAAGTGTGGTTTGGAGATTTCACAGGGTGGGCCAGTGGCGACTGCTGTTAATGTCATTGAGCTCAGAGTGGGGTGCATAAATGCCCATACCCAGAAAGCATGGATACCATTGTTACTAACAGAAAAGACGGTTGAATATAGGTGAGTCAAAGTGAAATGGGAAAAACCTGGGTAGGAAACAAGCCATGTTTAAAGTCTACCATAGCTACCGATAGCATCAATATCCATTAACTTAACTCTCAAAGATCCCACCCATGCATCAAGAGGCAGCGGTATGGAGAATGCAAAGGAGGCAGACCCTGCTGTACTAACATTTCCATATAGTGACAATGGTGTGTACCCCAGTTCTTCATGAAAATAGGCATCCCAAGGGGTTGTGAAAAATCTTGCTGGTGTCCCTCTGCAGCAGTCTTTCCAGTGACCAGAAATCTTAGTAAGGTCTGCTGTGTCTGTTAGGACACTGGAAGAGATGTCTGCATGCTTGTTAGCAGGATGCAGTTGCTAATTTTCCATCTGCCTCACACAACATCACATCCCTCTCAAATAACCATTCGAATTTTTACTATGTGCCTCCTTGCTAAGTTTTGTTTTGCAAGGAAAGCAACATAAAAAGGGAAGTGCATCAGGGCAGAAAAGGGTGGATTTGCAGAAGGAAGAGGGAGGGCAAGCCAAGGAGAAAGATGTGGAAATTGAAAGAGACTGCATGTTTTAGAAAATAGGCAGAACAAAAGAGCTAATGTGACCCATGCCCCCTTGTGAAGGTCTGCATCTGTGGTAACGAGGTTCTGTTGTTGGGTATTCAACCTTGTAAATGGGAGCACCCGAGGGCCCAGAATGGGGGTGGGTGGGCCAGAGGAGAAGGGGAACAATCTCCCATCCCCACGTCCATGACCTGGGGCTGACAGGAAACAATTGTGCACACCCACAGTTCGAGTGCTGAAAACAGGAGGCAGTTTTATTGCACAAGCCAGGGCACGATGGAAGAAACATTTTCTTTTTAAAGGTAGCTCATTGAAATAAGTTATTTCACCTTTAGAATTGATACATTATGTAAATCTACACAGTATGCACACAGGTAGAATGGTCCTCTAAGAACTGAATGAGAATATGCAGGCTAAATATCCATTTTACAGAAAGCACAGGTCTTCACAGTGAAAACTACACTGTAATTCTCACACTGAGATATATTTCTGTGTTACGATCTTCAGCAGTTACATTGACAGTATCGTTTCTTTAGCCACCCTATTCCATGTTTTCATGGATCTCAGGGTTAATTTTGTGTGACATTCTAGAATGAGGACTCTGTGCATGCACACACACCCACACACACACACCCCCAGGCTGGAATGACTAGCTTTGTGATATTGACTATTTGGCTCAATCTATAGGAAGACACAATAAGCACTCAATAAATGTTAGCTAATGTGGCATTATGACTCTCAAGAAATTATAACTTAGATCGTGGTGTTCAGCAGTTTTTATTTTTATCTTTAACTCTTCAAATTACATCATAGTATTAATCTTCTCAGATTAGAAGGCGCTTTAACGTAAGGGTTATGTTTTATTTATCCTTTTGTGTCTAGTTTTTAAGACAATACCTGGCACTTAGAAGGAAGTTGAGGGATGGCTGAATAAATGATTGGATGAATGAAGGAAATAAACATTGTTTTATGCTGACAAATTTATTTTTCAGTTGAGTGATGATTATGTTTTTAAAAAATTCAGCAGAAATCTGGAGGAATAGAAGTCTTTAGACACACTTTCAAAAAATAAGCTTAGCTCAAAACCTTCTAAAATCCTCAAATGAACCTTTCAACACATTAGTAATTGTGATGTCTTTTAATCTAAAACACTCTTGGCATTCTTTTTTTTTCTTTTTTCTATTGCATTTTAGGTTTTGGGGTACATGTGAAGAACATGCAAGATTGTTGCATAGGTACACACATGGCAGTATGATTTGATGCCTTCCTCCCCATCACCTATATCTGGCATTTCTCCCCATGCTATCTCTCCCCAACTCCCCACCCCCCGCTGTCGGCATTCTTAATTATTACATTAACTTCCGAAATCTCTTGGAATGCTGATTTGGTATGCAATCACTTAGCTTACAGCTTTACCAGGCATTTAAAATTAAATCCCTATTTGTTACTTGGATAACTCTCAAAGAATAGGAAACTTGTAACAATGTCATACCAGGCTCCTCCAAATTTTTGTGGTCTAAATGTGTATTTTGTTTCTTCATAGTATTTTCTGTTGTTACTATCATGTTGCTTTAAACAGTAATTCTGTATTTAACTCTATTATATATTAAAGCTGGGGGTTCCTAACTTGGGATCAAATTTTACTCTAAGTTCTAGTTTACATTGATTTCTTGGAAGCTGGTGCAGACATTTCCAAAGAAATTCTATCTAATAACGGATGTGGAGTCTCTCTACCCAATGAAAAAATCCTTTGCTTATTAATAATATGAGAATTCATAGGTGCTATGGCCTGAATGCTTGTGTCTCCTCAAAATTAATATGTTGAAATCCTAAACCCTAAGGTGGTAGATTAGGGGGTGAAGTCTTTGGGTGGTGATTAGGTCATGAGGACAGAGTTGTTATGAATGGGATTAGTGCCCTTATATAAGAGCCACACAGAGACCCTTACCTCTTCCACCATGTGAGGATACAGTCAGAAGATAGCTATCCATGAATTAGGAAACAGACCCTCACCAGATTCCAAATAGGATGGTGCCTTCATCTTGGACTTCTCAGCCACCAGAACTGTGAGAAATAAATATCTGTTGTTTATTAACTATTCAGTTTGTGGTATTTTGTAGGCCACAGTGCACACAGACTAAGACATAATGCCATAGTGTTTGAGAGTATGGACAGTGGACTCAGACTACTATAGTTGTCCCAGCTCTGTCAGTGCTAAATGTCTGTCCTTAGACAAAACAAGGATCTAAATTATGTTCAATAAATTTTAAAATATAACTTCTAATTTAAAAAAACTTTTAATAACATTTAAAATGTAACTTTTAAGTACAGTATACATACAGAAAAGTACATAGATCCTAAGTGTGCACAGTGATACATTTTTACAAATTGAATACATGCATGTAACCAATAATCAGATAACGGAATAGAGTATCAGCCCCGCAGAAGCTTTCTCATGTCCTCTTCCAATAATAAGTTAGTTTTCTCTTTGTGAACGTTACATAAATGGAATCATAAAATATGTACACACAGTCCCTGACTTACCATGGTTTGACTTATGACTTTTTTCTACTTTATGATGGTGCAAAAGTGATATACATTTAATAGACACTGTACTTTAAATTTTGAATTTTGATATTTTCTCAGGCTAGCGATATATGGTATGATATTCCCTTGCAGTACTGGGCAGTGGCAGCGAGCTGCAATTCCAAGTCAGCCACATGATTAGGAGGGTAAACAGATACTTGACTTCCTCCTGAAAAACATCACACCTGCTAAATTATCAAGTATAGGATGCTCCAGTGCCTTCTACCAGCTATTCTTGAGACTCCTCAGGAAAGAAATTGATGACACTGTCTCTGCAGCTTTCTCATCACCCAGCAATTAATTTTAGTTCAATGCTTCAAACATTTTTCAGGCACAGTGAGCTTTCTCACATTAATGGTGAGAACTCACACTACCATCCTGTTTTTCACGTTCATTACTGTATTCAATATATTATATGAGATATTCAACAGTCTCTTGTAAAATAGGCTTTGTATTAGATGATTTTGTCCAACTATAGGCTACTGTAAGTGTTCTGAGCATGTTTAAGGTAGGCTAAGCTAAGCTATGACATTCGGTAGGTTAGGTGTGTTAACTGAAGTTTCAACTTGTGATATTTCCAACTTACATTGGGTTTATCAGGATGTAATCCCATCATAAGTTGAGGAATATCTATGTGTGTTTGTTCATTTTGTTATATGGACTTGTAGTTTGTTTAATTTCATTATTGTATATAATTTCACATATGCATACACCAGAAATTATTATGTATTCTACTTTGATAAACAGTTGTTTCCCGTTTTTTAGCTACTGTAAATGGTACTGCTATGTACTAAACATGTCATTTGGTTCATTTATCTATGCATTTCTGTTGAATATATACTTGGAAGTAGAATTACTGAATCATAAAGAATGCATATATCTAGATTTTATTAGTTTTCCAAAATGGTTAAACCAGTTTAAATTTTACCAGCAATCAGTGAGAGTTCTAGTTGTTCCACATCTTTGCCAGTATTTGATTTTGTTTGACTTTTTCAGTTTTGACAATTTAGTAAATGTGTAAGGGTTTCTTTGTGGCTTGAATTCTCATTTATCAGATGTCTTTTTTTAAAAAAAGTTGATCACCTTTTCACATTTTTATTTTATGTTTGAATATTCTTCTTTAAAGTGCTTATTTAATTTTTTGCTCATGCTTTTAGTAAGTATAGTGTTGCCTTTTTAAATTGTTGTGTAGGACTTCATTATAAATTCTGAATACAGATCATTTGATGTATAGGTTGCAATCATCTTCTCCTACTATGTGATTTGCCTTTAGACTCTCTTTACAGTGTATTTTGATGAACTGAAGTATTCAGTTTTAAAGTAGCCAAGTAATCAGTTGTTATGTTATATGTGTGTGTGTGTGTGTGTGTGTGTGTGTGTGCGCACAAATTTAAAGCTAGAACCCCTCTGGAATTGATTTGTCATAATCAAAATTTTTTTTTCTCAATAAGGATATTCACATGACATAGTACAGTTTATTGAAAAAAAAGTTTCCTCTTACTGTACTACAGTATTTTTATTGTCATAAATCAAAGGATAGCAATCAGGATTCAGTCAGAGAAGCATCATCACTAGAAGATAAGCATATACATAAAGGTTTATTATATGGATTTGCCCATGTGGAGGCTGGCTGAGTAGCCTATATGAGGTTACTGCTTCTGTGTCTGGTTCTGTGTAGTCAAACAGAAAGGAAATACAGTTATGAAGTGGGGAAAGTATTGTCAACTAGACCCTGTGAGGATGAGCTAAAACCTGAACTGAAACTCAGGACAGTCTCACTACCTCCAAAACCCCATCTGCAGTGATGGATCTGCAAAAGTGGATATTCTTCTTATGGAGCTAACATGTCTGGCCCAGGGCTCAGGGAAACTGAAGGAGAGAGAGTTGCAGGTCCAGCTGCTGCCCTGCACCAATGAGCAAGCTTCCAGATAAGTGACAGTGCAAGTGAGCTACAACAGCATCTGTACTCTGTACAGACTTTGGGAATATGCTTTTTAAAATGTGACTGCTGCTTCACCTCCAGGCTCTAAATCTCATGGCAAATGTTTCTTGTGGCCCATGCTGACTAGGAAATACACAGGAAAGGGAATATTAAGAAACATAATTCCAGTGTATTTATGATACAATATAAATCCACCATTTCTTGTATATGTGGGTCTCTTTCAGAACTCCCTGTTCTTCTCTACTGGTTTATTCATCTATTTTTGTTACAAATCACACTATTTAACTAATACAGCTTATAATGGGACTTGACATTTGACAATGTAAATCCTCCAGATATTTTCTTCCACAGGTGTTTTAAATAGGTAACCTTTTGCATTTAGTCTTAAATTTTAACATCAACTTGTAAATTTCCAAACAGACTGCTGGGATTTAATTGAGATTGCATTAAATTTATATTTCATTTGGAGCATAATTGAAAAATTTGCATTATTGGAACTTTTAATCCAAGAACATAATTTCTCCTTTCATTTTATTAGGTCATCTTTAATGCCTTCATGTTTTTTAATTTTCAGGGTAAAATTCTGGCATGCATTTTATTAGCTGTATTTTTTAATGTTATTTGAAGTATTAACTTTTTACAATAATCTATTTTGTATTTTTTAATTATATGTATAAATATAATTTATTTTAATTTGTTGTCATATTCAAAGATCTTGCTAAACTTACTTTTTGTTACTATTTTCTGAATACTTTTCGAAGTTTCTATACAAAAAACATTTTAAACACTTAGCTAATAATTACCGATTTATTTCTCTTTTCATTCATTTGAGTATTATTTCTTTTTCTTGTGTTCTTGTACTAGCTAGGAACTCAGCTAAATGTTGAACAGAAATGGTCATAATTCACCATTTAAATAATTTATCATTAAGTTTAATGTTTACTGTGTGATTTTGTAGATACTCTGTCAGATTAAGGAACTTTCTTTCTAGTCCTATGTGGAGAATAATTTTGCTATGATGGATATCATGGTAAAAATCCACTGAAGCTGTTTTTAACTGTACTTTATGAAAATTAGAAGTTTCTAATGGAGATGCCTGGAAATCATTTTCCTTCCCATTTTAAGTTCTAGCAAACACACCTTCTTTATAGCCTAAGAACATTACTTAATCTCCTACAACACCTATTTCTTTCTTGGATACAAACCTATAATGACAACCTTTTTGGTTCCATACACTCATCGATTTATTATTAAGAATTGAAACAAAGTGAAGTTTCATTACAATTTCTTTTGACACACAGATAAAGATTAGGAATCTTTGAGAAGGTGTAGATACCATAAGTATAAAAATTCTTGCAGCTTCTGTTCTCATGTGTTCTGATGGAGCTGGAGCTCTTTGGGGAAAAGAGCAGTTTATTTAAAATAGAGTATGTAGCATATTGTTTAAAAGTTTGGGCTCTGGAGCCAAATTCCCTGAGTTCAAATGTCAGCTCTGCCACCTGTGGACTACCTTATATTGGTAATTTAAATTTCAGTTTTCTCATTTGCTAAGAGTGAATGTAACAATTTCTACCTTACGGGATTATAGGAAGATTAAAAGAGTTTGCATGTAATAAACAAACAACAGTGTCTACAAAGATGGAAACAATAGACACTGGGAACCACCAGAAGGGGAAGGAGGAAGAGGGGCAAGGTTTGAAAAACTACCCATCGGGTACTGCACTCACCACCTGGGTCGCAGATCATTCATATACCAAACCTCAGCAACACACAATTTACCCATGTAACAAACCTGCACGTGTACCCCTTGTACCTAAAAGTATAATGCCAGCACTTTGGGAGGCTGAGGTGGGCAGATCACCTGGGGTCACGAGTTTGAGACCGGCCTGGCTAACATGGTGAAACCCCATCTCTACTGAAAATACAAAAATTAGCCAGGAGTGGTGGCGCATGCATGTAATCCCAGCTACTCAAGAGGCTGAGGCAGGAGAATCACTTGAACCTGGGAGGTAGAGATTGCAGTGAGCTGAGATTGTGCCTCTGCATTTCAGCCTGGGTGGTAGAGTAAGGCTCTATCTGAAAAAAAAAAAAATCACCCGAACAACTGTTCTTCTTCATCATCATTAAAGTAGCAATATCACTACGATATAACATTATATATATTTGGGGAAATCACTAAGCAGTAAGATATTCTTCAGGCATTCATTCTATGAACTAATATATTATTATATATAAAGGGTTGTATCAAAGGAAACAACTGAGTAGTAACACTGTAAACTGAGATATTCTTCAGGCACTGATTTTGCCAGGATTCTGCTTAGCTCTCCTTCCTCGGTGCCCATATGGGGGGTTACCCACAACCATATTTTCCTGGCAACGGCTGGCCTGTTTTTCACTGATCTGAGGTAGAAAAGGCATTGAAACAGAAGGAGGATGATGAAAATTGGATACTTATATGAAATACAATTTTTAGTGAAAAGTAGTATTCAATGTTGCACAACTATAGATAAGACTATAATATTAGATCATAATATTTTTACTTCTATCATCAGAATAGCTTTATTAACATTCTTACTTCAAATAATGTTCTTTTTAATTCTCTTGTCAGCTTTTAGTCAAATATTACCTGAGCTCAACAGATACCAACAAAATGAACTTTTTTTGTTGTTGTTGTTGTTTTTTTTTTTACCGCAAGCATTTTACTATTGCTGCATAAGATTGTTTTGTGGGAAAGATGCTATCTTTCCACCAAAAATTAATACATTTATTCTATTGTACAGATTTATTGCTGAGAAGTGGCTGTCCAGCCAGGGACCTACTTTTCTCAGCTCTCCCCACCTTGAATCGGCGGGGAGGGGCACTTGAAATAATTCTCCAATGTAGAATGGTGAGTGGAACTGATGTGTGGATAAGAAGCAAATGTGTCTTCTCTCAATCTCTATTTTATTAACTGGCTGAAGAAGAGGAGGCAGCCAGAGAAGAAAAGAGATCTGTTCCCTGAGAGATCACCGTGAAGTCCTCTGAACAAGAAAAAAAAAAGGCAGGGGGGATGGTGATGTGAGCAGGAAGTATACTACTTTGTTAAGCCTTTGCAACTTCAGGGTTTTTCATTATAGCAGCTACATTCTTCAGGATATGATTCAATTCCCTGATTAATCAAAACTGAGAAGAGAATAACATATTTGTTAAGGTAAGAGATGTAGGGAAGACACATTTGAGTCCATTTTGCTTTAGATGTCTTTGTTCTGCGTTTTTCAAGCAAATAAAATATTTATTTAAATGATGAGTCTCTGGTCATAATTTTTTTTTTTTTTTTTAAAGGAGTCTTGCTCTGTCACCCAGGCTGGAGTGCAGTTGCATGATCTTGGCTCACTCCAACCTCCACCACCCAGGTTCAAGCTCTCTTGTGCTTCAGCCCCCTGAGTAACTGGGATTACAGGCACCTGCCACCACACCTGGATAATTTTTGTATTTTTAGTAAAGATGGGTTTTCACTGTGTTGGCCAGGCTGGTCTTGAACTCCTGACCTTAAGTGATACACCTGCCTCGGCCTCCCAAAGTGCTGGGATTACAGGGATGAGCCAGCCTGCCCAGTCTCTGGGCATAATCTTTACAGTTATATTTTATGACTGATTTGGAAGTGTGAAAGTCAGCTTGCAAATTTTTGTAATACGGTTGGAAGTCAGGTGTGGAAAGCATTCACCATTCCTTTTGTTGAGAGCTTGGTATTTGAATAGTTTTATCTAGGAGTTGGCCGAAGAGAGAGAGATGAGACCATAATGGGCATGGGCAAATAACAGAAAATTATTTAAATGCCTTCTCAGAGTTTGGGTCCATTGATCTAGAAGGCATCTTCTTTTGTTGAGTCCAGTTACGGCTTTGGGTGGGTGAGTAGTTTGTGCAGGGAACTTAGACAATAAGAGATCTGAACTTCCTGGAAGAAATATGAGAGAGGGAGGAAGTGCTGCTATACAGACACAGGGTGGGAAGAGTTAAAAAAAAAAAAAGAAAAGAAAAAACTATTTTTCCTGCCATGATGGAATTCTGAGAAACAGAAATGTCTAATGCAGAAATTTGAAAGTGTTAGTGAGGCATGCAATGTGAAAAAGGTGTGCTTGCTCATGCTTGTGTAAGTGTTTTAAAGAAACAAAAACAGACACAACAAGTACCAGAGGCTGGGAAGGGTAGTGGGGGGTGGGGAGGAAGTGGGGATGCTTAATGGATTTAAAAAAATGGTTAGAAAGAGTAAGATCTAGTATTTGCTAGCACAGCAGGGGAACCATAGTCAATAATAATTAAATTGTACATTTAAAAAATAACTAAAAGAGGGCCTGGCACTCACGCCTATAATCACAGCACTTTGGGAGGCCAAGGCGAGCAGATCGCCTGAGGTCAGGAGTTCGAGATCAGCCTGAACAGCATGGAGAAACCCCATCTCTACTAAAAATGCAAAATTAGCTGGGCATGGTGGCACATGCCTGTAATCCCAGCTACTCTGGAGGCTGAGGCAGGAGAATTGCTTGAACCTGGGAGGTGGAGGTTGCGGTGAGCCGAGATTGCACCATTGCACTCTAGTCTAGGCAACAAAAGTGAAGCTCTGTCTAAAAAAAAGCAAAAAACAAAAAAACTAAAAGAGTATAATAGGATTGTTTGTAGTACAAAGGACAAATGTTTAAGGGGATGGATGCCTCATTTACTATGATATGATTATTATGCATGCATGCCTGTGTCAAAGTATCTAATGTACCTCACAAATATATACACCTATTATGTACCTGCAAAATTTGAAAATTATAAAAACAGATATACCATGTATGGATGCAGGGACAGAATGGTCCACGGGCCATAATAGTGTTCCATTGTGTACATAGACCACATTTTCTTAGTCCACTCTTCTGTTGGTGGCACTAGGCTGATTCCATAACTTAGTGATTATGAATAATTCACTTTCATTTATTTTTATATTTGTGTTTCTTTTCCTCTTCCTTTTTTATTTCTAGAAGTATTTTAATTTTAAATTATAAATTATCATTGTGTTAGTTTACTTCATTTTGATGCCTTTTTTGGTTAATATTTTTGCTGATTGAAGAAATTAGTATTTTTTTAAAAATTCTCTAGCATTAAAGCCCCTATTTGTTTCTCCATTAACATTATTAGTGACAAAATAGTAAGCAAAATCAACCTTGATCAGTGAAACAATTGTGTAGCCCCCAATCCTTCCCTATCCTACACAACATGAAAGCTACATCTTTGTGTCAGCTCTCTAAGTTGGATGGAAGAGGCTTCTGATAAAATTGATCAGCATGGAATTTTGTAAAATTTAACTATTTTTTGCCTGGAAATTAAACTGGTGTATTACCAGAAAAGTTGATTTTTGGTAAGCATTATTTTACTGTATTCTATTTAAAATTATTCAGGGAATCCAATCTGACAAAGCAGGCATCTGGAAAATTTTTCTGGAAATTGGAAATGCATAAGAAATAACTTTTATAGAAACTAAAGCTAAAAATAATTTTGGATTATTAAATTGAAGATAACAGCTATCAGATACTTCATTATCTTTCTCTGACACCAGATATATATTTTTCTTTATTGCTAGAATAGAGCCTTGGCTGTCCTTTGTGGCCCTCTCAATCAATTCCATCCTATTTTGTTGTGCAGTATTTGTGTCATGCATTTACATTTTAAAAGTTGTAGTCTAGGCAGTGTGACTTTCAAACAATTGACAAACCTATTCCCATGTCAAACCCTCTGCTTAATCAGCAGTCACTTTATTCCCACTCTTTTCAAAGGCACTGGAACTGCCTGAAAAGCTAAGGGATAATTCAAGTGAGTGTGCTGGGCTGGTCCCCTTCCGTGTCCGTCTATTCAAATTCACCCATGTAATCTGGCAAAGAAGGGGTGCACTTCAACAGCACCATCACAGCAATATGGGACAGACGTCATAAAATAAAAGAAGAAACATTTCGTTCCAGAAAGAAGAGTTGATTTTTCTTATTCTGTGTGTGTGAGTATGTGACAGTTGAGAATAAAGACTAAAGTTAGAGAAAGGGAACACTTTACATTAGCAGCACATGGTCTTACAAGACCTTCTTGTTTGGTAAACATACCCTGAATGGTTTTATTGAGTATTATGTTGCCCTACCCACCAACTGTTTGACTCTGATGATTACTTTCTACCACATCGATTTAAATATGATTCAATATCATTCAGAGTCCTGTCCTTGATGCTTAGGTGCTTAGGCATAAAACTATTAAATATTGTTGATAAAAAATGAGTTTTTATTTGTCTGTTGGTTTTACCAGAGAGCACTGGATACCAGTAAGCTTAAGTCCCTTGGACCTTTGAAAAAATGCTTTAGTTTTTACTGTGTTTGAGAATTCAGATTTGATCAAAAGTAAATATAACGGAACTGAAATACAAATATTTTAAATATAAATAAAACATTCGATTTGATAAATTTATTTGACTATGTGTCAATTTCTTTAAAAAATTTTGAATGTATGGGAGTGTAATTTGGAGCTAAAACTTGAGAAAGATGCATGCTTTTGTGACAAGCAATTTTGTGACCATTTAAATTTCCAATTTAACAGTGTTTTAAGTAGACAACTATAAGATGGCTACGTTCAAAATATGTGAATATTGACATATGAGAGAGGTAAATGTTTATGTTAGAGAATACAAAGCAAAGGATGACGGTACTTGTCTTGATGTATTCCTAACCACTAACTCTAAGAGGAAGATTTAACTGTCACTTCAACATTGTCCACCTTGGGAAAAGCATAATTTTAGAGTAAGACAAACACATTTGAGCTTTATTTGGGTCAATAGCTGTGTGACCAGGAGAGATTATTTTATGACCTTGGAGCTTCAATTTTTATTATTAATAAATACTATTTCCACCCACACCCAGGGCTGTCTTGACTTTTACATGGTAGCTATGAATATTTTACCTTGAAAGTCTTTGTCTAAATACATTAAACACTTGAGAATAAGAACAAAATCATTCATATTTCAAAGGTATTTTATTATGATTAGGTAGGTATATTTTGCCATATTTAATGTACTTATCCTTTCTTAAAAATGACAAAATAAGAATTTCACTATTTTCCCTGGAGTAACAGATTTTGGGGTTCTCATTGTTTCTTGATTACTTTTTGCAAATAGTCTTGCCTGCTACCTTTGAATTTAGGTTGAATTTAAAACCCACTGTTGTTTGGCTTGTAGAGTTTTGGGTTCCTTTGTTCTGTATATTAGTTGCAGACACCTTGGGGTAACTTGGCTTCATTTCTGCTCTCTTTTTATTATTACATCTGGGAGTTTTCAAAATGGCTGGAATTCAAATTAAGTTTGGTGTCAGAAAGCAGGGAACCCCAGAAGAGACTAAGGGAGAAAGGTACTGGGTACTGCCTTTAGATGAGATTTATACATGAAACAGATTTCAGCGAAATTCATGAAATCATTGCAAATTTGTTAAATTTAAGAATTCATTACCTACTGTGTGTTAGGCACTATCTCAGGTTCTCAGGGCATGGACAGCTTGGGGAAGCTGACATTACTGAAAAAGTTGTGGCTACTGTAATAAGATTTGGAACATACGCTAATGTGCTTCTAAACATTCCTTTTAATAATCCTTACATCAGGGGTTCCCAACCCCTGGCAGCAGACTGGTACCTGTGGCCTATTAGGAACTGGGCTGCACAGCAGGAGGTGAATGCCAGGCTAGCAGCATTACCGCCTGAGCTCCGTCTCCTGTCAGATCAGTGGGGCCATAAATTCTCATAGGAGCATGCACCCTACTGTGAACTGTGCATGCCAGGGATCCAGGATGCAAGTTCTTTATGGAAATCTAATGCCTGATGATTTGAGGTGGAATAATTTCATCCAGAAACCGCCCCCAGCCCCCTACCCACCATCCATGGAAAAATAGTCTTACAGGAAATCAGCCATTGGTGCCAAAAAGGTTGGGAACCACTGTGTTTTCACTTTTTTTAATGTGTGTAATTACCCAGTAAGCGTCATTAGTCATTATCCACATCGGCGCATGTGGGTGCCTCCAGGCAACCCCTCAGCCTTAGAACTAACCATCCTATCTCTCCCTCTTGTTTCCCTTGCTCCAGGGTTAATTCCCTTTCACTCCCTTTTTGAGCCTTAACAAGGACACAGTTTAGGGGAACTAGGAGAATGGATTGCCATCTATGTTGGGTTAAGGATCAGGGATGTCCTTTACATTTATAACTCTAATAGTACAAAGCAGTATTTTTATGGTGTGGACATGTTTCACTCAAATTAAATCTAGACAGTGTAATCAGCATGCCCATATTGTTAAAATAGGCTGTAGGAAGTCCACCAGATAACTGCTTTAGACCTTCCCAACACAAAGATGAGTATGTATGCGTTACTGGATGTCAGTTTTCTTTGGTGTGAGATTTTTGCTTTTTTTTTTTAAGATGTTTTTCCTCTCTTTAAGCTGATAGTATTTTGCCAAAAATTCAAATATTAAAAGTGACATTCTGGGTCATCTTTCCCCAGGTGATGTAGTTTGCATGTATTAGTACTGCTTTTCAGCTTTTCCTTATGTGGTGTAAGGCTATAAAAATGCCTTCCAGTTGATTTCTTAGGTAGCAGCAGAATCTATTTTCTTAAACAGTAGCAGGGGGATTCTTGATATACCGCCTTCTAGAGGTACTGAAAGCAACTGGATCAATGTGCTGAAATCTGTATTTATTCACAAGTTCGTTAGAGGCTGAGTCACAGCCACACGTCAGTTCAAGTCATCGTTTCTTTTGTCTAAATCGTTGTTGTTGAGCCACATCCATCTGTATATGTAACACTAATGTGGTAACAGCTTCTTTATACTAAGCCAGAATTCATTTACCTGCTGGTTTTATTTTAAATGTATGAGCTGTATTAAATAACATTCAAATAAGTAATTGAAATTTAACTCAAAGAATATGGAATGAAAAGTCATATAGGCACATTGAGAACAAATTTGAATCTGGCACCTGACAATGATTAACAGGTTGAACAGATTAGACTAGACCCAAATCTCTGTAAACAAAATGAAAGACAGAAAATCTTTTTATTAAAAACAACTTCAACAATGTAATAGGCCTATGCAATTTGAAAAAAAATGATTTATTTACCCATCATCAATCAATGTTGAGATAGGCTGGATGAATTTGAACAGGGCATACCAAAAAGGAAAAAAATTAGTCAACTATCCACAGACTTCATCTGATTAAAACCAGACTTCTGGGTATTTGAAAACACCAAATTATTGATGAATATTTATTCAAAACTGATATTTGATATCATATATATTACTAATAACTAAAAGATGATATTAATAGGTTTCATTTATGAAATATTTGTGAAAGTGTGTCTATCATTATAGTTAAAAATCAAGAAGTTAGTTAAATCTACTGTCTAAATAATTTTGATTAAAATATTTGACATTTTATTAAATGCCAACTTTCATGTAGTATGGCAAACTACCCATTTCTTTATTTTATTTTGCCATATGATAAAATAAGCCTGAGATTGTGGAGGCATTTTTCAAGAAACCAGTCTCTTCCAAGAAACAATTTGGATATCAAAAAATAGAGATATTAATGTCATTATATATACAGATTTCTGAACCCTACAGTAATTTGTAAAATTTGTTTGGGTACATCAATTTTAGATTACTTACAACATGAAATGGTCTGTTTTTATGTTATATTGAATATACAATGGTCCAAAATCGATCCAAACAGACAGCAACTTTGGCTGCCATTTTAAAAACCAAATGTCTTAGCATAATACACTATTCTGTTAATATACAGATGAAAACCCAAACTTTGAAAAGAAAACTTTCTTCAAATACGGGTGCTTTCTTAGATAAGCCAGCCTTCTGAAGGAAAACAGTTCTCTAATCTTTTATCACCTTGCCTCCTAAATACATCAAGGAGATCTATTCAGAATTAGTTGCTGAGGTGGGTGCAAGGAGAGCCTATTAATATGTGTAGACTTTCCATTTCCAGAATAAACCATGTTTCTTCAACATATTTCTTTCATGGCACTTTACAGTATCTTCAAGTTTAGTTGGACATAATTCCAGAGATGTGACAGGCAAATAGGTGGAAATAAAACAATAAACTTGACCTTCAAAACATGCAATTCTTCCTCTAAACAAATCTCTCTTATTGGTGATCTGTCTCAAATTATATGTATATAAAAATATCCTGGGTGAGTAACATGACCAAAGCATAGTGTCTGGTTGAGATAAAAGTCTTCTTTGAATATTGTTTGTAACTTGAACACCTTGCTCACTCATTGGATAGATTCCATTAAACACAGCCGGGAGCAATATATAGTGTGGATTATATGACTTGGTCGTAATGGACATGCAAATACGTATTTTTCACATACAATATACAAACATTTCAGCAGGACAATTGGATAATGGAGCCAGAAAATCAGAAAACTGGCAAATGTGCAATGGATTACTATGGCTTTATTCCACACTTCAAATATAATTAACATTTAATACATCTGATGCTTTTTTCTAATTGGAGACACGTTGGTAGAGGGGCATTTGAGTTCACAAACACGTTCAGTTACTTCCATGTTAACCACATTTCACAGACTTCCAACTTGTGAAGTATTTTCTTAAAAAAAAAACAAAACCTTATATAGTAGAACTTGCAGAGCTGACCAAAAAAAAAATTTTAGCCTTTTTCTTTTTGGCCTTTGCGTCTCAAATTATGCTCACCTGAAGTCAGATTTCATATTTGTTTTATCTTCATGTGGCAACTTAAATGTAATTACAATTGTCGCAAATTTAGAAACTAAAAATTTAATTTATTTTGCCAAAGTGTTTTCTGGGTTAACAGAAAACTTTCAATAATGTTCCCTGGATGTTATAACTATACCTCCTATTTGATTATATTAAATAAATTATGGTAAAAAATAGTAAAAATATCTTGATTTGCATAGCTTTACAGTTTACAAAGGGCATTTATTCATTCATTTAACGAGTAAGTGTTTGATGAACAAATACAATGTGCCATGCATTTTTCCAGGCTCAGAAAATAAAATGGAGAAGAGAAAGTATTGGTCTCTGCTCTCATGAAACTTTCAGTCTGGCCTCAGAAAATCCTCTCACATTCCTCTGAAATGAATACCTCTAAAGTCTCCTATTAACCTCCCACCGCCAAGTAACTACCATCTGAACTTTGTGTTATAATTTATCCCATACAATTATATTTCTAAACAATATACTTTTCAGCAATGCCTGTTTTTGCCTTTATATAAATGAAATCCTATTATAAGTTTTCGTTGGTGGCTTTGTTTTTTTAATTCATAATTATTTTAAAATATTTTTCCATGTTGCTTTACATAACTATACTTGTCTGTTTTCACTGCTGCATAATATGAATATACATCAACTTGTAAATCAGTTCCTTTGCTAGTGGCTGTTTGTGAATTCCAAGCCCTCTATATCTTAACCAACTCTTGAAATTATTAGACATAATTCTTTAACAAACTGGTGAATTAGAAAGATATATCATTATAGTTTTACTTAGCATTTCCATAGTTATGAATGAAGTTAATATTTTAACAAGCTTATAGGTCATTTGTGTTTTAAGACTTTACATTTGTCTATTTTTAATGTTTTTTACTTTTCTTTTTGAGTTATACACATTCTGTAATATACATTTTCTAAATACATATCTTTTATAAGTAATATGTGTTTTCTAAATCTTTTCTCCCTGCTATCACTTGACTTTCCACCATCTTTACTGAAATATATTTCTTTAGGTTCTTGATAATCAAAAATTCTTAAAATTGATCTAGTCAAATTTACGGATACTTTAATGTATGATTTTTACATTGTACCATGTTTAAGAAATTTTCTTTACCCAATAGTTAAGACAGTCTTCTCCTATATTTTCTTTTACACATTTTAAATCCTTAGTCTATGTGAAAAGAGTTTTGTGTGAGTTGCTTTGCAGGTATCCAATCTCCCAATGCAGATACAGTTGTGCAAGTATGAGTTCATTTAATTCTGCTTTGCCAGTGCCATTGCACACCTAATTTCTTATTTTACCCTGTTGGATAGGGTAACACATGCAATGTTTAATAAAAGGGTTGATAGCAGCATCATTATCATGTTCATGATATAAAAAATGAGCTTTCAATAATTCATCATGTACATTTGGCTGTAGCTTATTTTAGACAACTCATATATTTAGAAAGTTCCCTTTTATTTTCAGTTTGGCAAAAGTTTTATTTTTTAACCAACCTCTTTTTCTATGCTGATTTTATATATATTCATAGATTTTACAATGTTCAACTCTTCTGTAGTCCCGAGATAAAGTTATTCATGGTGTTATTCATTTTATATACACATATAGAAAAATTCAGTTTGTTAGTAATTGGTTTAGAATTTTTATATCTGTGTTCACGAATGAGATGGTGCTAAAGTTCTTCCTTTCTTGTTTTGTCTCAGTCAGGCTTTGGTATTTATCCTCAGGAATTGAGTTGTGCAGTGTTTTCACTTCTTCTTTGGAAGAGGTCATATAAGATCAATATTATGCTTTTATTTTTAAATTTTGAATGTCTTGAAGACTTACCACTGAAGTTTCTGAGATTGACCTTTGTTACGTATGTGGTAATTTCTTCCTATATGTCTTCCAATTTGCCAGTTCTTCTGGGGTTACATGTTGCAATGTGGCTAATGAGCTTTTTAGTTATTGTTTTATTAATTCCAACATTTAGTTATTTTTCAAATCATTTTTGTACTTTCTTCTCCTCTGCAGATACTTTCATTTGCTATTTATTTTTTTTGAAGCTGGTAAGCATAGTTTTTTTATTTTAATTTTTTATTATGGATTCAGGGTACCTGTGCAGGTTTGTTACAAGAGTATGTTGCATAAAAGCATGGTTGTTTTAATATTTTTGTCTGATAAGTCTAATATTTGATATATTTGAAGATTTGTTTCTGTTACTTTACTTTTTTCTTCTGGCATCTTTCACGTTGTCTTACTTGCTTGTGAGCATGTTATCTTCTGCTGCTTGCTAGTCATTGCCTAGAGAAAATTATTTTCAAGGTTCATCAAGGTCTAAGATAGATGTGGCTTCCTTCAGAGAGAGTTTCCTTTTGTTTATTACAGTTTCTTAGGGAAGTTAAGTTTTGGGGCAATCACTTGTACAACTTTAGGTAGTGTGATTCATTCAGCATTAATATAATTAATGGATAAATTCATGAAAGACTAATGTGTGGCAACAAGTTTGCAGAAAACTTTTTCCCTTTCTTTTAATTGTTTTTTCTTTATTACCTATACTCAACCTTAAGACTGCTTTGTATGCTATTCCTCCGTGTTGGGAAGAAAAGGAAAAAGTTCGGATCATGTATAACCTTTTGAGTCAGAGGTTAATTATAAGCAAGTTTTTATCATATTTCCCCAGTATGGTGCTAAAATTTTTTTTCCTTTTTTTTGCACACAACAGAACCTCCCCCCTGCCTTTTTACTTCTGTTGTTCTTAGAGGCATAAGCAAGGAAAAAAATTGAAAGATAAGAGTCTTATGAGAGTAGAAACATCTCAATCCATGATCTTGGGTTAAAGATGTCCACATCAAGGATGCCTCTTCTTCTTGGGAGAAACTTCTCTGGTTAGTTTACTTTAAGGATTTGAACGAGTGTTCAGTTCCAAGCGTGTAGAGGGACTCTTCTGAATTGTGAGATTATGAATCCAAGGTTCAAGGTCCTGAAGTTATGCTACAGTGTGGATGGCAAGGGCAGTTTTTCTCTGATGCTCTCAGAAGATCCAATCTTTGGGTTCTAGATTGTGAAAGGGTTGATTGTCCTTAGTCAGTGAACCATGAAGAGCTCTCTTTACCTTATGAAAATATGCCAGTCCAAATGATATGATTAGAAAGTTATTCAGAAACCTGTATTCAAGAGTGCTTCTCAGGTTTCTTTTCATCCTGTCATGAACCTCTTAGCTTTCCTACTGACGCATCTACGTTGTCTGGTTTTCTGGGGTATATATCCTGGGGTTCATTTTTGTAAGCATTCAGGTGTACTACTAAGCTGTACAAAGAGAACACTTTTTGTTCAGAACATTTTCCAATAGATTACTTATGAACTGTGAATAAGTTTGCAGTATGTATAAGGCAAGGAATTAGTTGTTTGCATTCAATGATGCATAAGATCAAGCCCTCAAGAAACTTTCTATTATATTTAGCTGGGGAGCAAAGATACATTGAAATAGCTGATGGAGCTCATGGATTGCAAGTTTCTGCCTCCTACCCTCACCCCACCTGGCTGTGCCTGGCTGCCAGACACCAAGATTTTTTAATCATTAAAGAAGAAATATTCAGAAAGTGAATCACATAGGCTCTTTATATATACAAATATAAAGCAAAGTCCTTCTCTGACATCAGGGATGTGGTTCAGCAGAGGTAAAATGGCTTCAGGGTAAGAATGTAAAAAGTTTGCATCATGGGAAAGTCTGGCTCTGCAGGCTGGGTTGCCTTGGAAGTGATGAGCTAACATGAAGAACAAGAGAAAGATCAGGAAGGGATGGTTTGTCCTTTGTATCTTTTATATCCATTCTTTTAAATTTAATTCAATCCATCGATAACAAAATTATGTGAATTTATTTTGTTTATAAGTGTTTTTAAACATTATAGAGGCAGTGCTTTGGGAGACCAAAGCAGGAGAATTGCTTGAGCCCAGGAGTTCAAGAGCAGCCTGGACAACATAGTGAGCTCCTATCTCTACAAAACAAACAAACAAGAAAATGTCACAGAGAATGCTAATTTTCATGTGACCTTCTGCACTCCCAATCAATTCTAGTGTCCTTTCTTCAGGTAAACCTGGTGTAAATTCAGAGTTTATGCAAATGCGTGTGTGTGTGTGTGTGTGTGTGTGTGTGATTGTACATATCTTCAGAAGTAGTATTATATGTGTGTTTCCTGTGTAAGGTAGTTTGTTCGGTGGTGGGGAGAGCAGGCTCAAACTACCTCTGTAACCTCAGGCAAGTTACCTAACTTCTTTATCACCAGCCTGTTACTTGGGGATAATAATAGGGCCAATGAAATCAGTGTTTTTGTTTGAGAAGATTAATAAGTAGAAAAGTTATTTTAAAAGCAAGAAAGAAATAGAAAGTCCAAACATGAGGAAAGATGACAGGAAATAGTTATATATATGGTCAAGATTTAAACATAATAAGATAATGTTGTAAATATAATTTTATGCCATTAAATTGGAGAATTTAGGTGAAATGACAATTTTCCAGAAAAGTAGAAATGAAAAATATATATATACACA
The DNA here is from genome assembly GCA_963573385.1 of Cacajao melanocephalus. NCBI lineage: Eukaryota > Metazoa > Chordata > Mammalia > Primates > Pitheciidae > Cacajao > Cacajao melanocephalus. Next base: position 25,648 of record CAUYLG010066877.1, read on the forward strand.
CACATAGATAGACAAACAACCTCCCAAAGCTGAAGATATATATGTGTGTGTGTGTGTGTGTGTGTGTGTGTGTGTGTGTATTTAGCTTGAGTAAGTATTAGTAAACCCTCTACAAGAATTGTAGTACCAATTTATGCCAACAGCAATTGGTGAGGCATTGTTTACTCTTTATTTTTATTTTCCCATGTAAGCTCCATGAAGAGAGCGACAGACCTTTTACTCTATTTGCTACTATATTTTCAATTTTGTAATTAAGTAAATTAATTGGATATTGGCACGTAAGCAGTTTTTTTTTTAACATGGTAGTGAAATCAATTTATTTACCTTTCTCTGAACATCGTTTTCTTTTCCACAACTCTATTTTTTTACCTATAGGATTCCTCTGACAACAATGTACTCCCTTCCTTGACCACTCTGTCGAGGACATTTCTCCCCAAGAGACATTACAACCAAGCAGGTGCAATTACAACAAATCCTAAAGACCAGCCTTAGCTGCTCAGTTTTGCTGCCCCCAAGATAATCAATTAATACGCCAGAGGGAGCTTTAATTCAGTTCTGCAACTACTCTGGGAGGTTGTCTATCTGTGCATTTATATATACACTTAACAAATATTCACTGGGGAATTCTATGTGCCAGGACTGTCCTATGTGAGCAAAATCAGTTCCAGTCTCTGTCCTTATAGGGCCTATGTTTGGTGATAAGTACTGATATATTACAAATAATCAGAGAAATAAGTGCAATGCAAAATCACAAATTGGACAAGTCCCACAAAGCAGAAGAATTTAGATCCATGAGGAAAAAATGAAAATATTTTCTTAAGAAAGTCATAAATAATTTTCAGAGAAGTGGCAAGTGAACTAAGGTTTAGAAAGTTAAATGCATGGAGAGAAATAGGAAAGGTTGCAGGTCTGGGGAAACACAAGTACAAAATCCAGTGAAGAGGGAAGATGACCAAAACTAGCAACTGTAAGAAAACCAGAGTTTTGGCCTGGAGAAAGCCAGGGAACACAGGAACAAACAGGCTGAACAAGAAATTAAATTGTTTGTCCTTTTAAAAAAAGTATATCTTTATTCCTTAGCTGGGTGTGGTGGCATGCACCTGTAGTCCTAGCTACTTGGGAGGCTAAAGCAGGAAGATCTCTTTGAGCCCAGGAGTTCAAGATTGCAGTGAGCTATGATGGTGCCACTCACTCCAACCTGGGTGATAGAGTGAGACCCTGTTTCAAAAAAAAAAAGAAAAAAGTAAATCTTTATTCTATGTATAACTAGAAGACACAGAATGTTTTAAAAGTGTGTGCTGTTGGGTAAGTTAACATGATGTGGTGCATGATCAGATTTGCATTTAGAAAAGGTCACTTTGGCTGAAAGGTGATGAGTTTGGAAGCCAGAGATAAGATGGAAGCAGGAAGACCAACTTAGGGGCTTATTGTAGTGGTCTCTGAAAGAGGGGCAGTGGGTTCTATTTGGGTGGAGGTGGTGGTGATGAAGGTGTGCAAAAACCACTCAAGGGAGATTTGTAGGATGATATTGGCAAGCGTGATGATGGGTTAAGTGGGAAAGAATGGAGAGGGATCAAAGAGAGTTTTGGATTTCTGGCAATGACAACTAATTGGATGCTGATGCCATTCATTGGGACCAAAATGGTAGAGGCAGATCTGAGGTCTGTTTTCATCAGGTAGCCATGGGAAAAATGAGGCTATTCTAGGCAGAGGGAATGACATGACTAAGACAGGGACAGGCCATGTGTCTTTAGTAATGATTAAACAGTAACAAACTTGATCCAAGTGTAAGATTTGTACAGCCTAATGTTGAAATTTAAGGAGTGATGTTAAAGCACATCCCTCACTCCATTAAAAAGTACAAATTGGTTAGGAAATCGAGTAGTCAGACACAGAACCACATTTGCAGTATTAAGGCATGGGCTGGGTAAAAGTGTTTGGCTTAGAAAAAGCAATCTAAGGGGCATCCTAATAATTCACCTACAAATTAAATTTGCCCCTTGTTAAAACTGCAGCCTGTCTTGTGTATGGAAGCAGAGCCTGTTCCATTAATTTGGTATCAGCAAGAAAAGACACGGTATGTCCCACCCCTTGCAGGTATCAAATTCTAAAGTTTCCAATTAGATAAGTCATTTTCCATCTTTAGAAAGGAGTGAGAGTATGAAGGAGAGAAGCAGAGGCTGCCATTCTCAAAGTTTTTTTCTTAGTTAATTAATATGCCCCCAGGAAACATGAGAGAGTGGGAAGATATTTTCCTTACAAATAATACTGGCAATGAAGTCAGCATGTGAATATTGTAGAGTTAGAAGGAATTCTAGTTGTGGAACTAGTGTAGAATTCAAGAAGGGCCAGATTACTGAGCAGCACAATATCAGGCTATATTAGTGTTTTACTTAGAGGAGATTGAGGAAAAGTTACAGGGTTTTGAATGGGGAAGTGGCAAAGTGAGCACTGTAAACAGTAACTTAGATGACCAAGAAGACTTGGCAAATACTGATGATAGAGGACCCCCAGCTTTGATACCATTGTTATTAGCTGATAAGGCCTGAATATTGGTGTGACACATTTAGGGGTATTTTGTTTTACCTTTTTAAGGCTTCCAAGATATCTTTCACTGCCAGAGTGACCAAAATGTTCTCTAATCACTATAAAATATATGTGATTTATTCTACTAAGAAGACTTATGCTCTAAGCAAATGTAAATAACTACCTTGTAAACATGTATAATTTTTAAATAAATACCCTTTAAAGGGCACATATAGACCCCTAAAAGATACACAATCCTCTCTTCTGCTTTTTCCCCTTTCTTTCTGAGTGTCAGGCTTTGGCTAATATCTCTGGATATATTAGAGTCTATTCATATGATTTTTCTTTGTATCAGCATGCTTTCAAAATTACTCCATGTTGAAAATTGAAAGTCAAGCTTATTATTTCCTCAAAGAGCTTTATTTCTAAAAGTGAGATGGTGTTGTCAGTAAAAGAATTTACTAAATGACTAATCAATGAGTTTTAAAATATAAAATAAATAAAATATTAACTACTGTACAATGTGAAAGAAAAATCAAGCTTAAATTACATAGTTAAGCAAGTTGATGAGCTGCGTATTTTTATTGGTAAAAATCTTACATGTCAGAAACTCCAAAGCCAATGGAATATTCTTGACTATTTTTTGTAAAAACTCTGTACTTTTCCAGTAATGATCTATTTTATACTGCTGGCAATTTAGTAATTATTAACTTCTCCATAATTAATGAACAGAAATGGAATCACATTTGGGAGTCTAATTTTTATTATATGAAGCTTTTCATGTTTTCAAAAATAATTGTCTAATTTTTTTCTCCAAGGATTAACAATTAATAGGTAATTTTCAACATTGCTGTGTTTCTATCTCTTGAGATTATTAGATGTGAATAACTTTTTATAAAATAATTCTCTGGGGTGGAATTTCTCATTCTTTGTACTGAATCAACCTGTCCCATGAGAGCTGCGAATTTGGGAACTACAAGCACCAAGTCCAGACTTGTTCAGCTTGGAAGTGTTTGTGCGTTTACCATTACAGGTGACGTCATTGTCTCTTGACCTTCTGTTGAGCCAGTCTGAGCCTGGTGATTTCATTTAAGGGTTAGCATTAAAAAGGAAGGAAATAAATATTTTTCTTATATTCTCCATATATAATACAGTAAATAGTTACCAAATCAAAGCAAAATGTGAGTGGTGAGTCACCTTCAGAGGACCTTCTCTATCTTTTCTGGATGCCCTCATATTCTGGATTTCTTTTGAATTCGATAGTATTATGATGTTAATTCTGAGCTCTTCCATTCTACAACGTAAGTTCCAGCCAGTGACTAGAGTTACAGTTTATTGAAATGATCACTGGTGGCGAAGTCTTCTACTCCTGTCCACTTTTTAAAAGGTAGGCTTGATCAGTGATCAGTGCTACTCCTGCCAAAAATGTGCACAATTAGCAGATAAGTAAAGGAATCCACTATAAGCACAATTACTAAGTAGTGAGGTCACTGCGGACTATTGTCCTATATTCCCTCTGTAGATGTTTTAAAGGCATCATACTGTGTTTCAGTGTAACATATAGAGCCTATAACTTGGAGAACAACTTGTTTGCTTGTTAGTTGTTTCCTAGGAGTTATATTTTATTGTTGGACTAGGCTACAGCAATTTGAAGAGCATTATTACTTAGCCAATTTAATCTGCATTTGGCTAGAACACACTTCAAGTTCTGGGGATATAGTCCAATTGTTAGGCAAATTTAGATTGCTGCCTTAGAGTTGAGGCAAAGTTGTACAAAAAGGAGATAGCAGCTGTTTAGATGAAATAAAAATTTAACTGGATTTAAACCATATTCAAGGCCAGACAAGTTTAGGCAAAAGCACTCTTTTGAACACTGTTTGTATGATATTAAAACTTGTGAATGCATTGATATACATTGATGTATTCTTGCAGAATCTAAAGCCCTAACAAAGCTCTGTTAATTCCCATATTACAGTTCCAGATAGAATTGGGTTGACAATTATGTAAAATACATAAATAGGTTTTCTTAACTAAGAAATGAAATTTAGGGGACATAATCTGCGATGGATTATTAACTACAAAAATGACAACAAAAGCAAATATAATTATTATAAAGACAATACTATGTATCCCATTTAATAGACTATTTCTATTTCTGTATTTCTTTAATTTGAGACTTTTCAAAGACATCTACACCTGAAAAGAAAGAGCAAGAATAGTTTCCAGTCTTTATTCAAAGCTTTGAAGAGCTCAACAATTGCTTGTATGTTACTTTTCCGTTATATAGCAAAGACGGGAGCAAAAAACAAATTACAAAAAGTAAAATATTCAAAATGTCTCCATTGAAAAAATTGGAAAACTTTTCAAAAATAATTTGAGTTTTGCCTGAGATCATAACTTACCTGATTAAATCAATATTGTGTGTGTATATGTGTGTGCTTATGACTTTGAGTTTTTGTAGTCTTAGGAAACCTTGAAATTGCATTTAGGAAGATGGGAAATTTTAGTGGATATTTTAATTCAATTTAACAAATATTTGCAGAATCTGCATAATGTGCCTGGCCATATATTCCAAGATTATCCTTTAATTAGAATGTATTAAAATTTCTGAATAGATTTCTTAAAGATTAAAATTTGATTTAGAAAAACTTGGTTTCCTAGGTAAAGATATCTCAAATTCTCTAAAACTCAATAAATAAGCATTTTCATCATCCTCCACTATGTTCATAAATTTATAATGAGATGTCCAGAATAATATTTGCAGAAAATAAACTGAAATGTAATATGTAGAAAATTATGGCATTATGCTAAGCAGGTACATTTAGGATGAAAGAATTAGAAATTTCTTTTAAGCATTATGATGAAATTGGTCCTTTATCTCTACTTTTTAGATACATGGACTAGTATATATATATATATATATATATATATATATATATCTCAACTATATATAAACTAAGAAACTTTTTCTTCCTCCTCTTTAAGTTATTACTCTTTTCAGTGATGGTGCAAGCTGCATTTCCTTGTTTGTTTGTTGGCATTCCTGTGAAAGCAGATTTTGTTGGGACGTTTATGCCCCTCAGAGGTGCTGTTAAACTTGGTTCTAGAACACCCAGTTTGATAGCATCGACTAATGTAGGGCCCTTCCCACAATTTGCTAATCCTTAATTTTCCCTTTTAAAATTACTGTTTTTATCAATGTAATAAATATGCAGTTTATTTTTGTAAAGGCAAATCCTAATCCCCTGAGACCAGCACTTTCTGTTTTTAATTCCTTCTAATTTAACTCTAAATCATATACTACCGTCTCTGACTTACAAGCTGTAGAAATTACCTTTTGACAATGATGGACATGTACTTGGGAAGCACTTTCCTGTCAATTGCTCTTCCTCACCTCTCCAGCAGTTTAGAACTTACAGCATAATCTTTACCTAAACCTGTAGTCGGCAAGTGCTGTGACATGATTAACTATTATTCACCATGGACCCAGGTTACACGCTGTGATTTTACTGCCTTTTAAAAATGCAACTTTCTTCCTTGAGTTCAATAATTATTTCGCTCTATATCAGTTTATTTTCTTTGTACTTATTTGCTCAGTTTTGCTCAAGTACTACTACTTATCTTACATTTGCCCAAAAATAGTTTTCCCATTTGTTTAGAAAATGTTAAACTATCTTTCAGTTAAGTGTTTTGTCCACTTGGAGGTGTCTCTCCTACAGCCTGGTTTCTTCCTCCTCTGATTTCGTTACTCTCTGGACACTGTGGAGCTGTTACCTTGTTCTGCTCTCTTTTTGCTTGCTGCTTCCACGGATAGTGTGCATATAAGATGCATTTTTTAAGATCTTGAATATCTGAAAATGAATATTTTTACCTCATATTTGACTTGTAACAATGATCTAATTCAAAAGGTTTTTTTTTGTTGTTGTTGTTGTTGTTTATTGGGTTCCTACTGCGTACCATGTGCAATTCTAGGAACTGAAGTTACAGGATTAAGTAGGACAATATGAAAACAAACTAGGTTCTTGTCTAAAAAGAGCTTTTATTTTGGTGGTAGAGGAAGACAGATAAATAGCAACAACAACATGTCTTTCATGTATCATATATATGTAGATGTTTGTCAACATATCTGTGTACACACGAACACATATATGTATAAAGAAAAAGCATGGTAAGGAAGTTACAGTGTGATGTTGGAGCGTTATTTCCCATAGTAAAATCTCAGAAGGTCTAGAAAATTTGAACAGAGTTAAAAAAAAAATGAGAGAATGAACCATGTTTTTATTTCAGGGGGGAGCATTCCAGACAGAGTGAAAAGCACCTGACTTCTGCTCCTCTCAGATAAGGACTCCCATAAAACTTGGGCTTGTAACTTTTGTCTCAGACTCCATTGAGATGTGTAAGATTTAGAGAAGAAGGAAAAGAAATACAAGATGTTTCTTTTTTTTTTTTTTTGAAAGAGAGGAAAGAAAGTGAGAGTGAAAGAAAGAAAAAAAAGAATGTACGAGAGAGAGAAAGAGGAAGAGAAAGAGGGAGAGAGAACGGGATTCTTGTTCTATTGCCCAGGCTAGAATGCAGTCTTAAAAATGGGTATTAA
>CAUYLG010066879.1:0-19189 GCA_963573385.1 Cacajao melanocephalus
CATAATTAAAAAGAGGCGGCCCAAATACCCAACAATAAAAAAAAAAAAAAAAAAAAAAAAAAAGGAATTCAACTTCAGTAATAAGCAGAAAAATACAACTTAAAATGAGATTACTATAACATAGGCTATCACTGCCAGGAAGGCTTAAAATGGGACTTAGAGGATAGGAAGGCCTTTACCTGGCAGACATGGAGAGGCTGGGCATTCTAAACATACAGGACCAGGTGAGCAGACTCAGAAGGAGGAACAAACAGTGAGCATGTTGGTGCATTAAGAGTTCAGGTTAGATGGAGTAAACACATCTGAACGTGAGAGAGAAGCCTGAGCTAAGAAGACCAAAGAGGCCAGATCACAGATCTCGTAAGCCAAGCTAACAAGTTTGGTCTTTACTCAGGACACAATGGAGAACCACTAAAAATCAAAGTTGTGTTTTCAGATGATGAACCTGGTTTTCCTATTTAGAATATGCCAGAGCTTAGGAAGAGCTGAAGGAGGAAACACCAGTTATGATAGTAAGATAACTAAAGGTCTAAGAAAGGAAAATGGCAGCCAGAACTGAAGAGGTGACCAAAAGCAGAGGAAGTTTTGCCTTACAGACTGCCTGGATGGGACAGCTGCATAGAAGACAGAGACTAGAGAACACCAAATTTTTATGACTGGGTGATTATTTACAGCTAGAAGGTAGAAGCAGAAATACATTCATTTTGAGGGTCAGCAAGCTTGCTTTTGGATTAAAAAGACTCCGAAAAAAAAGCCACCATAGAATAGAAAATTTAGGGAAAGACCATGATCCCAGATCTCTCTTTGATAAAATCTTCATCCTTTTTACTTTAAGTACTAGGAGTAGAAAACTAACGAGAAAGCACACATCTATAAGATTAGAGACTACATCTTTTTCATTCCTGTATACACAGCACTACACAAAGTGCCTGGTACACGGAAAGTTCAAAAACACTTGCAAGGTGGCCCTGTCATACACTGGATAGCCCTCTGACCTTCTAAAAAGTACTTGCAGAATTAAGTGAATGAATGAATGAGCATATAAGGAAGCCAGCTTAAGAGGCTCTACTCTGTGGTATAGCCCGAGATAGAGGGCCCAATTTTGTCTTAAATTCCAGACGTTACATGAAACCAGTTTACACCACAACTTGCTATATACCCATTTACTCTAACATACCACCAATTAGATCATGTACCCCATAATAAGTAAACAAATTTGTTCTTTCTATAATTTTAGCATTTTGATTATGCTCAGGGAACTGTTTCTTAATGTCCAACACTTTGTATTGCTCAAATCATTTATTTTTGAGCTAGGCAAAGGCACTGTTGTTACAGATAGTATATAATGAAGACAACGCTTAGTTACACATTAGAAACAAGACTGGGAAACTATTAATCTAAACAAACTCCTTTTCTAACAAAAATTACTTTTTGAAATGCTTTCAGGAAAAAAAAAAAAAAAAGCAAGTCCCCATGTAACTGTGGGCTATAGACCTATATATCTCAAATAATTTACTGAGAGTCCCATAAATAGCAAAATAGTAAGTGGCAGTGTGACCTACATTTTCAAGTGAACAGGTTGGGTCTCAACTACACGGCTTCCTCACCTGTTTGAGGGCCAAATGGGATTTGTGGCGGCCCATTCTGTTGTGATTGCTGTAAAGGACTGCACATAACACATCTGTTTCTGCATCTAAGGCTCGGCTCTTCAGTGATACTGTGACGAGATGGCATTCTTTAATTACACCTGCAATCCAAAGGTCTGAAGCAGAGACATTTAATAAGATTTAGTATGTATTTCTACATTAAGTATATTATATTAAAAACACACTGAAAGAAGCATCTTTGTTTTAAAGGAATCAAAAACTAATGTAATCAGTCTCAACTGTAAGAACATAAGGATTCTAAGCGTAAGAAAAGTTGGAAAATGATAACAGATGATATAAAGTCCAGGAAATCATTAAGATAACATCTGGCGCATTTTATCATGGTTTAATAATCCTTCATATGAATATTGTGCTGTCAGTCATTTGGTGTACACTTATGCCTCAAGTGTACACGACATGGGTAATACTTCTCTAACTCCCCATGTTGCTATGCCCGAAAGCAAGACAGAATGGATAAATTCAGTCTTCAAAATCAAGGGTTCTGTGTTTAGGTTATCACTTTAAGAGAGACACAAACATTCAGAAAAGAAAAACCACCATAGTAACTGGAAATCATATTTGAAGAACTGATTGAACACCAGGTGCTCATCAGCAGATGCTACCTAGTCTGAAAATCTGTAGCAGTCCATAAAGTCTAAGATGTAGTTCATGTACTATTTATGGCTCTAAGGGTAGCACTAGCATTCTAGGGGGAAGTAAAGGCTGGCTGCTACCTAACAAGAATTTTCTTCCTGTCCCAACAACTATCTGAAGACAGAATGGGCTGCCTCGGGGATGGGTAGTGAGTTGGTGATTTCCCATGCCTAATAGGAATTGTTAAAGAATAGAGAAAAAAGGAAGATTAATCAGTAAAGTGTGTAGGAAGGATAGATAGGATAATCTGATAGATGGGATAATGTGTAAAGTGTGTAGGATGGATAGATGGGAAAGAGGATGTGATGATCCAAGTCAAGCTTGTCCAACCTGCCTTATTTTGTTGTTGTTCTGTTCTGTTTAGTTTTGGGCTTTTTGCAGCCTGAAGCCATGGTTTTTAGTTTGTCTCTAGTGAAAAGAGGGATGAGGAAGGGGCTTTACTGGCCCAAACTAAGAACCCATGACTGTTTTCTCCCTTGGGCCCCGGATCTAAGTAGTTAACATTCATAATAGCTACCATTTGAGTGCCCATTTACCATGCCAGGCAGTGTTCCAAATGTTTTCTTCATAATATCAACTCTTTCATCCCCCAAAACAGCCCTGAGGAAGGTATTATCTCCATTTGAAAGCGAGATCAATGAGGCACAGAAAGGTTCAATAACTCCCTCAAACTCTAGGAAAGGGTAGAGCTAGTATTCAAATCCAAACAATCTGGCTCCTGCGCCAGGCTCCTACCTACTATGTGCTCTACACCCTAACAATACCATCCATTTAGGTGGTAAAACACTGCCGTTTACAGAACACTCGCTCCTAAATTACATCATTAGGTATTCCCAACGCCCCATTGAGGGGTAGGACGACTAGCTCCATTTTACAGATAAGCAGGCAGTGTCCCGGTGCTTAGGTGACAACCACCGCTCCTCGGGGGCAGGGGGCAGGAAAAGGACGGAAAGGGGAAATGGACGGAAGGGTAAACAAGGCTCCCCGAAGCCCGGGCTAGCAAGGGTTCCCAGGCAGCACTGTTCCCCGGCACTAGCTGCGTCCACCTCTCTCCGCCCCCTCACCTCACGGCTGAACCTTGGTTCTTCACCTTTCCAGCCAAGCGCTGCGTTAGCACAGCTGGTTCCATGAAGGATTGCAAAGTCAGAGGCCCTACGAGCTCCCCCAGCAAAGTGCAGGGACCGCGCAACCCCTGTGTGATCCCCCGCGCCCCTTCCCAGCGTCTCCGGAGCCCGGGAAGTCCCGGGCCCGCCCCCGCCCCCACCCCACGTGCGCCGGTCTGGCCGGACGGCCTCCTCCGAAAACATCCCCCAAGTCCTCGCCCGGCGCCTCACTCACGAAGGGTCGCGCTGGGGTTCTGCACCGTCATTGCGCTGCAGCTCCCCGCCTTAGGAATCCTCACGCGGTTCCACGGCTCCGAGCTCAGCAGCATCGCAGCCATCTTGCGAGGCGGGAGACTTAGAAAAGGCGGAGCTGCGCGAGAGCACGTAGAACGACCGGAGGAGGGGCGATGGGTCCGGGCGCGAAGGGAGCAGGGGGTGGGACTCGGGCGGGGCCAGGAGCTGGGCTGGGGGCGGCCTTCACCGAGTAAACGCTTGGGGGCGCTGGAGGGCACTGAATGGTGGGACTGGGAGGGACCTAGACAGTCATCTGTACGTTGGTTACCAACATATGGCCGCATAGAATCAAGGGGGTGTGTTTTGGGGGAACAAAAGCCGCATCCTGATACTAATCAATCAGACTCTCTGAGAATGGGGTGAGGAAAATGCATTTTGTTTAAACTTCGCACAGGGCATTCGGAAACACAACCAAGTCTGGAACTATTAAATACTTCTAGGCATTTTACAAACATGGAAAATGAGGCCCAGAATTGAGTAGGTGCTTTCACCCTCAATTCTGCCTCAGACATTAGGGAGAAAAGGAAGAAATGAAATAAAGAGGTTTATGCAAGGTGTGGAATTTGTAACGAAGAAGGAGTGATTTGCTTTGAGTAGTAAAGGAAGGCTCCTTTATGTCCTGAACCACAGAAAAACCTAGATCACATCAGAGAAACTTGGAAGTCACCTGTCATTCCCACTTTTGTCAGTCTCCAAGACAAGAACATATTCCAAGCTCTACTGATCCTTACCTCTATAATATCTTTCTAATAATTCACTTATCCTCAGCCGAGTTAATGTCCCCTTACTGAAGTGCTTAAGACTCCCACAGTAACGTATTAGAAAAACATTAGAGTGCGTTTTGGAAACAGACTGCCAAGGTTCCATCTAGTTCTAGCTTTGCTGTTTACTAGCTTGTTGATCTCAGGAAAGTTACTTACCTCCTCCTCCAGACTTTAGTATCCCTGTGGGTAAAATGAAGATGATAATAATATTATCAACCTCACAGACTTGTAAAATGCCAAGGCACTCCTGGCATACAAACAGTAAACATTTACCATAATTGATATTGTTGATGTTATTACTACTATTTAATGCAAGCGGTCTTACTTTATTGGAACACTTTCCAGGCTCCTGTGCGCCTTTACACATACTACTTACTCTACCTGGGTCATCCTCCAAAACACGGTTTCCTTTCTTCAGCTCTGGGGTCATATTTTGAGTAATTCTTCCTGAACACCTCATCCTCACTCACTCCATGACTTGACATAGAGGCTTCTTTAATGTATTACCACAGTGCCCTGTGTTGGCCTATGTATTAGTTTTCTATTGCTGCTGTAACAAATTACCACAAACTTAATGGCTTGAAATAAGTAGAAGCTATTTTACATTTCTGGAGGTCAGAAACCCAAAATCAGTTTCATTGGACTGAAGTTGGCAGGGCTGGTTCCTTCTGGAGTCTCTAGGGAATAATTCATTTCCATTCCTTTTCCAGCTTCTAGAGGCTGCCTTCATTCTTTGGCTCATTTCACTATTCTCCACCTTCATAGCATGATACTTTTCAGTCTCCTCTTCTTTCGCTCTCTCTCACCCTCCTGCCTGCCTCCCTCTTAAAAACACCTTTGTGATTACATTGAGCCCATCAAGATAATCAGGACAGTCACTCCATCTCAGAATCTTTAACTTAAATCACTTCTGTTTTAGAACTCCAAATTCAGGCACACGTACCCAACAGGCAGCTGATGCCAAATACTGAGATACTGGTGCTTGGATATAGAGAAATATTTATTCGATTTGGCCAAAGTGAGAAGGCAAGAGAGCAAGAGCTCTCATATCCACAGTAACAAAAAAGAAGCAGGGAGTTTTCATGCAGCTAGAGAGTAAGGGAGAGGGAGTTTCGAGGAATCCAGGGGAAAAGTCTATGTTTCTTCAGTTTCAGATAACACCTTGTGCAGCCATAGGTACATGGCAGCTGGTTGCAATGTCCTTCAAGGAATTCCTTCCTTCTCCAAACTATTCTTATGACCCCAAAGTTATCTCCTCCTGCTTGACAAAGAAACAGTACATCGGCAGTTTATAATTACGTTATGGGAACAAGGAATACTGGGCAGAAAGTGAGCGGTTAGCATGTACAAGCAAGCAAGAGCCTGATCAAAATTTTCTTTATTTCAGTCACCAAAAAAAAAAAAACATGCTGGAATGCTGAAGTCTCAAGTGCCCTGGTTATATATCTACAAAATTCCTTCTCAGTGCAAGGTAACATATTTACAGATTATGGAAATTAGGATGCATACATCTTTGGGTGGGAGGTGGGGGGATCGTTATGCAGCCTACTACAGCCTTTCTCACAGAATTTACCTCATTGTATTGTATTTCTTTGTTTACTTTCATGTCTATTTCTCCAATGGCATACGAACCTACTGAAGACAGAACTACTATCTCAATGCTTAGTTCAGAGCCTGGCATGTAGTAGGGCCTCAACAAATATTTACTGGCTATATATGAGGTTGGATGATGCTTGAATAGAGTCTTTTGAAGGATGTATAGGAACTCCCCAGGCAGTTAAGGGAAGAAGGATATTACTACACAGAGGTTTTAAGCAGCATGGGTTTGAAGAATCACTAGTACTGAGCTAGTACTGCTGGGACATGATTTGTGCTGAGGGATAGAGCTGGGAATACTGGTGTCAGGTCATGGGAAGAATTTGGATTTTTACCTAAAGACCAGTAGTTCAGAAACCTGGCTGATTATCAAAATTGCCTGGATAGCTTTTAAAAATAGAGATTTTCAGCTGGGCGCGGTGGCTCATGCCTGAAATCCCAGCAGTTTGGAAGGCCAAGGTGGGCGGATCACGAGGTCAGGGATTCGAGACCAGCTTGACCAACATGGCAAAACTCCATCTCTACTAAAAATACAAAAATTAGCCAGGTGTGGTGGCAGGTGCCTGTAATCCCAAGTGCTCAATAGGCTGAGGCAGGAGAATTGCTTGAACCTGGAAGGCAGAGGCTGCAGTGAGCCAAGATGGTGCCACTGCACTCCAGCCTGGACTACAAGAGCGAGATTCCATCTCAAAAAAATAAATAAATAAATAGAGATTTTCGGGTCCCATTTTAGAAATTCTTACTAGTTCTGAGGAGGGCTGTTTTTAAAAGGTCTTTGTAATGGTAGTCTAGGTTGACATGCCCTCGCTATAGGTGATAAAGGAGTCACTTGCTGAGTCTTAGCCAGGGCAATTTTTGTCACCTTGCCTCAGAAGAAGAGCACTCTAGAGAACAGATTTGGGAGGGAAGAGGTTGGAACAGACTCATCTGTTCTATTACAAAAGCTAAGGCCAGAAATGATGGAGGCCCAAACCTTCAAACATTTCTACTGAATATAGACAGTATGACTTATTTAGATGTCTAGCATGGATTGAGAGTATCCCTTCTCTGAAATGCTTGGGACAAAAATTGTTTCAAATTTCCCATTTTTTTTAGATTTTGGGATAATTTCAGATACACATGAGATATCTTGGGTATGGGACCCAAGTATAAACATGAAATTTATTTATGTTTGATATACACCTTAAACACATGGCCTGAAGAAATTTTATGTAATATTTTTAACAATATGGTGCATGAAACAAAGTTTGTGTACATCTCAGTCACCCATGTGGACAATCTGTTGTTGTTTGGTGTTAACATCATTCCTGACTCTGAATTTGTATGCTACTGTTAAGCAATCATTTTCTTCTGCTTATTCACACATATATGCTTAATAGTAAAAAAGAAAATATGATATACCATTAATACAGTAAAAAATAATGTGTTCAGGGTAACTTGTATCATTGTCAGTAATCAAAAAGTTTGGCATTTTGGAGCACTTCAGATTTTAGATTTTCAGATTATGGATGCTCAACCTGTATTTACATATTTACATGTCTAAAATGATGATATGGTTTGGGTCTGGGTACCTACCCAAATCTCATGTTGAATTGTTGGGGTTCAGGGGTTCAGGGGTGCACTCAGTTCCTCTGAGAGGACGTTCTCCAGGTTCTTGGTCTATCACTTCCCAAGAATGGGTAAGGAGACCATGGCGCAGTGCACTCTTAAAAGTAAATGCCAGACTCAAAAGTGTTTGCAGAAAGTGATTTTATTTAGGTAGAGAGAGAAAAAGAAGAAGGAGAGAGAAAGAAACAGCTAACTCTCACACTGAGTGAGAGAATCCAGAAAAATGGAATCCAGGAGAGGAAAGCAGCTTCCACACCGAGTGGAAGGGAATAGAAGGAGATGGAGTTTAGGAGGGGAAGACAGGCTTCCACGAGAGAGTGTGGAAGGGGACTACAGAGTGGAAATCCAGGAGAGAGAAAGATGACTTCCATGAAGGGAGTGTTCATGGAAGGGGATCCAAACATGGAGTCCAAAGGGGTGTGGAAGAAGGGGGCTTTCAACCTGGGAGGGACCCCCACCTTCTCTAAGTCCCCTGGCCAAGGAAAGGAGTTCCTTAGTACTTCCCCTGGGGTGACTGACTCTTAGTTTCTTCTCGCCCCCCTGAAATTTAAACATAAACAGTTAAATCCCCCAGATGGAGAGAGATGGGAAGTGGGCATGGCACTGGGAAGTTCTTGCCCTTAAAACTATGCCCCCTGTGGACCCAGAAAGAGAACACATTCCCTCAGAATTATCACTCCCAGTGTTGGAAAAGGGGCCTGGTGGGATGCAATTGGATAGTGGGGGCAGAAATCCCCCTTGCTATTCTCATAATAGTAAGTTCTCATGACAGCTGGTTGTTTAGAAGTGTATAGTAACTCTTCCTTTGTTCTCTCTCTTTCTTCTTCTTTGACCAGGTCAGATGTTCCTCCTTCCCCTTCACCTTCTGCCATGTTTGTAAGTTTCCTGAGGCTTCCCAGTCATTCTTCCAGTACAGCCTGCAGAACTGTGAGTCAAACTTATTTATAAATTATTCAATCTCAGGTAGTTCTTTATAATAATGTGAGAATATATTAATACAAATGACTTTCATATTTTCACCTTAAGTTTGAAATATGACAAAATATGACATTCAGAAGAATAGATTCAGGTAAGGTAGCAGGGGTGATACGATAACTTTTGATATGCTGAGTTTGAGATTGCCTATGGCTATCCATGAGAAAATGTGCAATTCACCAGTTGTATAAATGGGACTATAGCTCAAAAGTGATTGTAAAGGGATGAAGTAGAGACAGTGAATATAGGACAGTATTTTTAGTAGCTTAGATAGAAGTGAAAATGGAGTTTATTGGTGACAGAGAGATGCAGGATCAAGAAGAGTATTTTGTTTTGTTCTGATTTTAAGGATAGTGCACCAGTCAGGATTCCACCAGCCAAACAGAAACAGTAGGTTATATAAAAGGATTTACAGAAAGAAATTGACTTATGCCATTGTAGGGGTCAGATAGGAAAGTCAACTCTTAGGCAGTAGCTGAAGCTGAAGTCCACAGGTAGAATTTGTTCTTTCTTCACACCTTCAGGGAAACCCAAGTACTATTCTTTAGGCCTTTTAACTGATTGGATCAGGCTCACCCACCTTACCCAGAATAATTTCCTTTACATAAAGTCAACTGATTGTAGACATTAATCACATCTGCAGAATACCTTCACAGCAACACCTAAGTTAATATCTGATTGAATAACTGGGTACAGCCTTGCCAGGTTGACACATAAAACTGACCATCACAGATGGAAAACAACTTGATAAAACATATATATAGGCTAAAGGGAAGAATTCGAAGTATGAAAGAAGCTGGATGTAAAAAAAAAATAGGAGAGAATTATTGGCGAAAGAACCATTACTCATTCAACAAAGTTTCTGAGCATCAGTTGTTTGCCAGACACCATACTAGGAACCAGAAGAGACAAGCAGGAATGGAATCAAGTGCTGAAGTAAAGGGGTTGACTTAAACATCAAAAACTTCTGTTCTCTGAGCCAGGAAGAAAAATAAAGATAGCTATAGGGGATGGAGTGATGGATAGCTTCTGTGTTCTCAGTGGAGGAAGATTTGAGATCATGACCAAGAGTGGAGGAGGGCAGGGAGATGGTGTTCTGGATGAGCAATGGATGTTGAAATCTGAGCTTCATTAAACCAGGAGACATGGAATAAACATAGGCCATATACATTAGAAACTAAAGTTTTAGGGGCATACTGTAAAAAAAAAAAGTCTCTAGACTGCAAAGGAAGGCTGTCAAAGACACAAATGACCATTAAATGTAAAACCTTGTCCATCTCATTAGTAATTCATGAAATACAAATTAAAATAATTTTTGGGTTTTACCAAATAGACAAAGAGTAAAAAACATTGTGTCCGGTGTCATTAGGGCTTTGCACTAAAGTTTAGCTACAAAGTTATCCTTTGTTGTAATCATGAAAAAGGAAAGTGACATGGTATCCTCACAATAATTTGATTATTTTCTAATACTTTGACAGTGGAATTTTTTATTCCCCACAAAATCATATACAGAAACCAAATATGTAAAGCCAATATATAAAAGCAGGATTGCATTGATTAAGGATGTATGGGGGAATGCAGGACCCTCCCATTAAGGCCATTTTGAGGGGCTGTTTCATGAGGTACTTGCCTGGGATACTTCTAGAACAGTTTGAAACCCACTGTTGTAAATAAATATGTATTCATGTGAGAATTATTGATGATGCATTAAGATTTTTTTTAAGCAGTTCAGAAAACTGTATGTCATTTCTTGAAAAAAACACATAGCCACACATTGAGGAAAAGGTCTGGAAGGATCTAAATGAAGGTTATAAAGGATAGATTTTTTTTCTTCTTCTATGAGCTTGTTTTATTTTTATATTTAAGAAAGCAGAAGTATTGCTGTTGTAATGAGAAAAAAAATTTATTTATTTATTTATTTATTTATTTATTTATTTGAGATGGAGTCTCACCCTGTCACCCAGGCTGGAGTGCAGTGACGCTATCTCGACTCACTGCAAACTCCACTTCCCAAGTTGAAGCAATTCTCCTGCCTCAGTCTTCCCAGTAGTTAGAATTACAGGAACCCACCCTGGCTGGCTAATTTTTGTGTTTTTAGTAGGGACGGGGTTTTGCCATGTTGAACAGGTTGGTCCCCAAATCCTGACCTCAGGAGATCAGCCCACCTCGGCCTCCCAAAGTGCTGGGATTACAGGCATGAGCCACCTCACCTAGTGAAAAAATTTATTTTTAATGCCAGATTACTGTGTACCAAGATGTTTGTGTGTGTGCATGCACATGATATGTATATGCACGATATATTTAGAGACATATGCCTTTTGGCTTATTCACCTATGGCCTTTCAGCTCTAATCCCATGTTTCTATGTTTGCTCAGTGATGCTGGGACGGGGACTCTGCAAACCACTTTGCTAGCTGGTAGATATATCAATATGGGCCACTAGAGGGAGGTTGAAGGCGAGAACAGGAGAGAAGGTACTTCTCTGCTCCATTGTCCCTAGCAGTGTTGCCCAACCCTGTCTTCACTCCAGGTGACTGCAGTTGGTTCCAGTCCCTGACTCTTTTTGACACACACCCAGAACTACCTTCAAAGGTACTAGCAGCTCCAGGATGGTGTTCTGTCCTCAGAGATCTGGGTCCCAATTCTGTAAGTCCTTTCCTCTAAAAAAACCTAAATTCTGATATCCCAAATTTCTTTGCCTGGTTTCTCCAGTTCCAGGGATTGTAACTGCTTTTAGCTACATCTTTGCATCTTAGTTCTTAAACATTCATTTAACCAATTCCTTATATTCCTTAAATTATTTCTGGTGGCCAGGCACAGTAATCCCAACATTTTGGGAGGTTGAGGTGGGTGGATCACTTGAGGCTAGGAGTTCCATACCAGACTGACCCACATGGTGAAACCCCATCTCTACTAAAAATGCAAAAAGTTAGCCAGGCATGGTGGTGCATACTTGTAATCTCAGCTACTTGGGAGGCTGGGGCAGGAGAATCCTTGAACCCGGCAGGCAGAGGTTGCAGTGAGCCAAGATTGTACCATTGCACTCCAGCCTGGGCAACAAGAGCAAAACTCCATCTCAAAAAAAGAAATCTTTCTGGTAAAATGTATAACACTGTATTATTCTGTTTTACTAAGGACTCTGACTGGTATGATATTTGGAACCAAAAGTAATCCCAGGAAACAGCCCCTCTCAATGGAATTCTGTGGTTGGTTTGGCCATGTCCTTAGCTTTGAACACAAGAGTGATGGGGAAATTGGGTATCAGAAATCCTTGGTGTGCTGCAGCATCATACTTAGTCACCTGAGGCTGGCTGTGAGGAAGTACACTCTGAAGCCCGTTGACTCCATGACTGTTACAGTAGCAGTGATGCTTCTGAGTGCACTGGAAAGCCTACAGAAAGTGACATGCTTAGGTATTTAATGCAGCTCAAGTCACAGAGATTCAGGGAGCATCTATGGTGGCCCTAAAATAGTCAGTTATTTCTTATAGTTTCATAGCTGAACTTGACCCAAAATTCAGTTGTGTAGGTTGCAGAATTGCAACCTAAATTGAATTCATAGACTCACAAATCTCATCTGTGAAAGTTAGAGCATTGATTGGTAGGAAGAAGGACTCTGAGCCTTGGAACTAGTTGAACTTGGGAAAAGCTGAGAATCTTGGAGCAATCTGTCTTCCTGTGTCTGAGGAGACTTGTATGAAGACCTATAATTACCTCAAGACCCACCAAAACCACTTCTCATCACCTCTAGAGCTATAACTAAAGTCAGACCTCAGTTTGCTTCAGGGGGACAAGTACAAAGTCTGAAATAGAAATAAGTAGTTTAGACTTCAAAATAATTCCAAAATGTTGCATTAGTGACAGAAACTGAAGTAGTGTTGGATTTTAAGGTTATTAGACCATAGAGGATGGAATATAAAGCACTGGACTAGACCAAATGTATCAATATGAGTCATGATATCAGTTACTAGAGAGTCTTGCAGCTAGAAGTATATCTAACAGTTTTCTTTGATGATTGAAATTTGAATCCAGAGATTACCTATATTCAATGAGGTTAAGATGCCAGAATTTTCCTGGATTAATGTAAAAGGACATATCCAAAGACTTAGGAAAATTGGAATGTTGGAATGGATATATAATTTGTGGTCTGCATATCCACCCCAGCATGACTATGTGTTCTGAGAGAGCTCTGAGGTCACGCCTTCTACTAAAGCATTGAGAAATACATTAATGAGGGGCTATCAGTTTCTTTACGAAGTTCTGCAGTGGATGTGTTCTGTAGGTCAAAGTGATGGTAGAAGATACTTTCATTGAAATTGGCTTCTTGATTTCAATGGGATCCCAGAATGAAAAAGGCCAATTGGCAATGATTAATTAGAAGAAATAGTTTGATGCGTTTACTATAATGAACATTAGGAATAAAATGGCAACAAGATTGTTTTGACTAGCAAGGAACTTTAGTGGAGGCTAATTAACTGAACTGTCTATAGGAATTAAATAAATTGCACCCTATGAAAATATTACTTCATCTGTATAACAGGAACCAGGAACTTGATTTGAGCTCCAAACTAGAGAGACATGACTTCTTACTTAGTTTCCAGACTTAACCAAGTTCAACAATATGGAATCTCTTGATGAACAGGAAACTCAGGATAAGGATGTTTATCACTGTCATTTACAGTAACAAAAGTGTGAGCACATATAAATACTGTTGGGATTCAAAGTGTGGGACCTTAGAAATTGAGAAAGCCACAGAAGCAAGGTCATTCTTTCATATTCTCCCACCTTTCTTCATGAGAGCCAGCCATAAAAGAATGATCTGACCTACCTCCCCTGAAAGTAGTCCATAAGACATCACAAGACAGGTGCTCTGCTCTATATCTAGAGGAAGTAAAGGAAGACATACAGAAGAATCTGAACAAGCAGGCCTTGCTAAGTTCTCCCCCAGCTCCTGTTTATTACCATTATGTTATATTCTCCTTTGTCCAATCAAGTTTCTCCACAACTATCTACTTCTTTCATCGGACTTACCATAAAAATAAACAGTTTCCCCTAGGTCTTTGGGTCACCATTTCTGAAGGGTTCCATGTCATGCAAAACTTTGTTAAAAATATAAATTTTGTGTGTTTCCTCTGTTAATCTGTCTTTTGTTACGGTGTGGGGGTGGGGTCAGTCATGAACCTTGTAATTGGTGAGGAAAAGATACTGCCTTTTGTCCCCTACAAATCCATGTTTCAGGTATCTGGTATCTATTGCTGGCTATCAATAACTTAGTGCCTTAAAATAACTATGTGAATGATTACAGTACTGTGAGTCAGGAATGTGGGCAGGGCTCTGCGGGGTGGCTTGTCTCTGCTCCACATGATGTTGCTGGCTGTGTGGCATGACTGGATCGGGAGACTCCCAGATGGCTTCACTTACAAGTCCGGCATCTCTCCTGGGTTGGCTCAAATGGCTTAGGGTGGACTGAGATGCCTGGATCTTTATTCCCATGGCTTTATCTGGACTCACACATATCTGTAGGGCCTTAGTTCTCTTCCATGTGACTTCTCTCTCCACACAGTATCTCATCCTCTAGGACCTATCTCTCCACACAGACTCTCTCTACAAATAGGATAATCTGGGCTTCTTTACATAGTAGCTGGGGGTCCACTTTGAGCAAAAGCAGATGCTGCAAGGCCCCTTAGGATCTGGGCTCAGAAGTCCTCAAATGCTACTTTTGTCGCATTCTTCTAGCCAAAAATGTCATAAGGGCAGCCTAGACTCCGGAATGAGGAAATAGATCCACACTCTTGTTGGGAAAAGCAGTCAAGAATACTACAAAGAGACATGGACACAGGGAGATGTGATTCACTCAATGGGGGCCATTTTTAACAACCTACTACAGCTTAATAAGAAACATTTCCTCTTAGAAATTATGGTATGCCCATAGAATGAAAAACAGTTACAGTAGGCAAAATGGCTATAACAAACAGATCCAAAATATGTAAGAGATCAAACAAGTTAGATGTGTATTCTTACCCATTTTCCCCATGTTGTTCAACACATGATTATTCAAATTTTAGGTTTCTTCCATTCCTGTGACCTTGAAATCTCCCTGGGCCTTGTCATCATCTGCATCCAGCTATACGAAGGGGGAACAGATAACATAGAGGAGACACGCCTGGCCTTTCATTACATTCATTACACTCATTATATTCATTCACAGTTTTTTGTTTTTGTTTTTGTTTTTGGCTACACCTAACTGCAAGAGGAGGCCTGGAAACATAGTCTAGTTGCATACCCAGAAAGAAGGAAATAGACCAGGCATAGCAGCTTATGCCTGTAATCCCAGCACTTTGGGAGGCTGAGGCAGACGGATCACTTGAGGCCAGGAATTCAAGACCAGCCTGGCCAACATGGTGAAATCCCATCTCTACTAAAGATACAAACATTAGCTGAGCATGGTGATGCATGCTTGTAATCTTAACTATTTGGGAATCTGAGGCACGGGAATCACTTGAGCCCAAAAGGCGAAGGTTACCATGAGCCAAGATCATACCATTGCACCCCAGCCTGGGTGACAGAGTCAGACTCTATCTCAAAAAACAAAACAAAACAAAACAAAAAAACCCCAAACAACAGAAGACTTTGCTACAATCATTTTTTTAAAAGAAATTTTTAATGACCCAGAGAAGTGCTTGTCACTGGTGTGACTGGCTGGGGCTGGCATTGCAGGTGGTAAAGGAATTTACCAAGGTAGTTGTAGGTAAAGAAAGGCAGGTTTAGTAGAGAAAGTATGAAGATACATTGCAAGGGTGCAACGAGCAGCACAGCAAAGAAGGGGCTGTCTGCAAAGAGCCAGGAGCTGGAGGAAAGTTTTATAGGGTTGTGCTGGAGGGGGTACATATAGAACGAGGTCATGCTGTGGGGCTACGTGCAGAGTGAGGTAGTTGTGCCAGCGGTTGTTTTTGGTTAGCTGTCTCAGAACAATTGTTCTCCCCCACATGGGACCCCTTCTTCATTGTTGCTTACTCATCTTAACAGGACTTCGCAGTGCTCACATTTTATTAAATGACTAAAGGAGATACTAAAACTGGATATACATGATGACTCCAAGTTGGGAAAGAGGCAAAGGGCGATATGTAACCAGAGTAAAACATAATGCTGAGATGTTAATAATAGTTATTTCCAGTTAGTGAGAATACAGAAGAGTTTTATTTTGTATTCTTTTAACTTTCTGAATTGTTCAGTGAATATAAATTACCTCTATAAGATGACATATTATTTTTTAAACGTTAAAATATCTCAATTATAAACACAGTGCTCATCATTTAGCAAGGATCATTGCTGACAATCCATCTCCTATCTCAACTCCTAGAACCTCATAGAAATGTAGAGAAAAAACACCTGCTGATAGCAGTCTATTTTCTGAGGTATTCAGAGGCCAGCATGCAATTTTAACCAATCCCTAATTTACAAAAGCCATTTCTAAGTCCATAATTTGAAGATGAATGCATTCTGCCACAAAATTAACATGAAGGATGATGATAAGGATCCAGGGCCAACCCACCAAAACCACTCTACTGCAACCATACACAATATTCCTGCCATTGATTCCATAGAGACCAACTCTGGATCCCAGGATTGCTACGGAAAAGTGCTTTCCATGGTCAAGGGGAAGACAGCAGGAGCATATCTTTCCTGACCTTGTGTCACCCTCCACCCCAATAAGCCCTGGCAGCCAGAGCGGGAGCTTTGTTTTCCCCCTTCTAGTGCGTGACTTCGAAAGATTGTAATATATTCTATGGAAAACATTCAGCAATATGAAAGCCTTTCCTGGGCCCATGTATCCTCTCATGGTCCACAACTGGTAGAACAGTCTGGAAATCCTTGAGCTCTGGAGAGCTCCCTAGTCAGTCCTTGGGGAATGCAGGTAGCTATATTGAAAGAACCTGCTTAAGTACAGTTCTTGACATCTGGGCAATCCATTTAAGGGAAGATTACTTCAAACTCAACAATGAAGTCTCCACATTTCTTGGGCACTTTAGGGATGGAGAGGTCTTCTCCAGGGGATTTTCACTGCATGCCAGGCCTGATGACTTCCTTGAATACAACGTGTATGGTTTTGCCATCCAGAGTGGGCTGTTCACTGTGCAGCCACACAGAGCCTCCCAAAGGCTGATCTTGGCAGGATAGATGACGTCAGAGTCATTTCTCTTAAGAATACCATGTGGCTTGTCTTTTAAAACCAAGATGATGTCAGCTGGAATGTTGTTGAAGGTTTGGTCTCCTTCCTTGCTTGGGAAAGGTGATTTGGGTCCCTCATTTCCACTGTGTTTTTACTTCAGTGGTCCAGATCTTGACTAGAACCAGTTTCCTCACCATGTGGAAAGTGGGAGCTAGGACTTTCTCAGCAATGAGCCTTACCATGGTGGGAGCACAGAGGCAGAGGGGAGCTGCTTCCAGGCCTGGGGTAGGGGCTCCCACAGGGCATGGTCCTGAGGGAGACAGGTGGTGGAATATTACATAAGGATGACTAGGAAGATGCCAGGGACCCCTAGGATGGGGAAGAGATGTTTTCCTCATTTACTTTTCCCCTCATGGAAGCAGCCATCTTAGAGACTTTGGTTCCTCTCCATCCCAAGACCTCCATTATCCCACTTCCTTTAGTGTCCTCATCTCCAGGAACCTTCACATCCACCTCACTGCAGATATGCACTCTTCAGCCATATCCCAAATCTTACCATCAACCAGAGTTGTTCCTTCTCTGAAATCATGAATTCAGACATTTCCCTTTCTGATAATTGTTTCTTATTTTCCAACTTTCGTACTCAAGTTATTCCTTATAAATCTGATCTTAAACCACATTGAATCACCAGTCCCCAGAACCCTCTTCTCCTCTCATCAGTACCCCCACCTTCATCTTTATTTGTGCCCAGTCTATTTCTTGCCAGCATTCTCAATTCCCTTGCCCCATTGTACTTCCAGGAGATTTACTGGGCAAATGCCCGACTCTATAATAATTCTACTCTGAATTTTCTGGGATGCCAGAAAAAAACAGAAGTCCTCAGATAAGAACTCAACTTTCTAACACCAACCCTACAAACTTACTTGTCTCCAACTCATCCTGTCTTCCATTCCTTCACTTACAACAGATAAGGTGACCTTCCCCTCACCCAAGTCAGATCCTCCCATTTGCATCCTGTTTCCCAAATCCTTCTGCCTTCTCATAAGTTTCAAGCGATTAATAAGTCCCCTACTTTCTTACATCAACAATAAACTCTTTCTATTGGGTCTTTCCTATGAGTACTTAAACATTAACAGGTCTCTTCCATCTTGGAACAAACAAACTCCTTCCACTCAAGGTTTCTCCACTTGTCCTATCTCCTTTTCCTTCCTTTCCTCCTTCCTTTCTCCTTTCAGGGAAGTAGAGAGAGATGATGAATTCCACAGCCAAACTCCTTGAAAGCCTAACTCCTACTTCACCGCATAAATACTCACCTTTCAACCAACTGCACATTAGTTTCTAAATACCAAAATTACAAGATCAGTCAGCATACCAGCAAGAAGCAGAATTCATCCTGCATGGTTCAAG
Source organism: Cacajao melanocephalus (assembly GCA_963573385.1). NCBI lineage: Eukaryota > Metazoa > Chordata > Mammalia > Primates > Pitheciidae > Cacajao > Cacajao melanocephalus. The sequence continues at coordinate 18,216 of CAUYLG010066879.1, forward strand.
GGAAGAAGCTACTGACAGAGATACAGGCAGGATGAAGGCATCAAAAATGGAATTGTGAAGCACTCCAAGAGCAGCGACAGAAGGAAGCCATTATCATTCCTAGGGCTGAAGAGACAAGAGGAGGAAATAGAACAGTAAGAATGAGAACCAGGGAGAAGAGGACACCTGGTGGGAATTAAAGTCAAGGAGGGGTGGACTTAACTGCCTAAGAGAAAACACTAAAGCTGGATGGAACTGGGGAAAAACGTTCTGCTCCCTCTGTTGCAGTCATCCCATCTGCCATTGCTTTCTTGGCCAAAACCAGCTGAAAGCTAGAGGGCAAGGAAGCCTAAGTAATAAAGTCTACAGAGTTCAGCCTTCAGGGGCACAGGGGAGAGGGGAGAATGGTGGATAAACAGAATAACCCAGAACATGCACCAACAACCTCTTTTTTATAAAAGTCAGTGTCTTTTTTTTGATATTGTTGACCACTGCCTCCTTGAAATAATATCTTCCTATGGCATGTGTGGCATCATATTCGGCCACTGTTCCCTCTCTCAGGATGCTCCTGCTCAGTTTCTTTTGCTGGTTCCTCTTCCTCTGTCCTTTTCTTTATATTGTTTTTATCTACAAACACCCAAGTTTCCATCTATAAGTTGAAAACTCACAAAGGTATACCTGTAGTTCAGATTTATTCCCTGAGCTGTAGACTTCAGGGTATGCAACTAGAGTACATCTCTGTATATCTGATGATCTTGAAGCACCTCATTTTCAATGTGTCTTCAGCTGAACTCACCTCTCACCCTCCTCCCTGGAAACTCACACCTCTGCCTGTATCTCACTGAATAACATCACTACCCACTCAGTTATCCAATCAATCATCCAAGCCATTCTTTTTCTGCTGATAGAATGATTTTCCAAAAATGAAAAATATGATGATTTTACTCCTTTGCTTTCACTGGCTTATTAATTCCATGATAAATCTGAACTTCTTA
>CAUYLG010066880.1:0-148469 GCA_963573385.1 Cacajao melanocephalus
TGTCAGGGGGAACTAGGGGAGGGACAGCAGGGGGTGGGGAGTTGCGGAGGGATAACATGGGGAGAAATGTCAGATATAGGTGATGGGGAGGAAGGCAGCAAACCACATTGCCGTGTATGTACCTATGCAACAATCTTGCATATTCTTCACATGTACCCCAAAACCTAAAACGCAATAAAATATATATATATTTTAAAAAAAGTAAAACAACTGCTTTCTGAACACTACTGTCAAGGTACAAAGGTTTTCAGAGATAATAACTGCTTCTGTGTACAATAAAAATTTAATTTAAAAATTAAAAAACAAATCTAGTCAGTAAAAAATAAATAAAATATAAAAAGCCTGTCTCACCTATCCTCCTCAATCTACTTTCCCAGCCTGTTTGCTTCCTAATGTGATTTAAATGATTAACTAACTAAAAGCCATTTTCTTTTGAGATGGAGCTTTGCTCTCATTGCCCAGGCTAGAGTGCAATGGCATGATCTCGGCTCACTGCAACCTCTGCCTCCCGGGTTCAAGTGATTCTCCTGCCTCAGCCTCCCAAGTACCTGGGATTACAGGCACGCACCACCACACCCACCTAATTTTGTATTTTTAGTAGAGACGGGGTTCTCCATGTTAGTCAGATTGATCTTAAACTCCAGACCTCAGGTGATCCTCCCTCCTTGGCCTCCCAAAGTGATGGAATTACATGCGTGAGTCAATGAGCCCGGCCACTAAAAGCCTTTTTCACACCAGTTGCTCATCCCTTGAATCAGAAAGTTTGAGTTTTAAATAAACTGAGGCAGAAAAGTCATTTTCAAATTACCTGAAATACATATATCTGAACAGAAAATTCTGTTAAGTAACATTCCTGGCATTTCTTACATGTGTAAGACTTCCAGAAATATAGTAGTTCATTGATACTCCTAAACCCACATTAAAAATAATATTTGGGTGAATATTTTCTATGTAGAAAGGACTTATTTTAACAAAGAAAAAAATTTTTAAAATTCTATTTGATTTTATTTGACTCCATGTCCAGAAACTAGAGGTTTTTTGAGAGGAAAGAGCACATAGTTACACCTCCGCTATCTAGAGGTCTGCAACTTAATGAGTCATTCTGGAGAGCACAAGTTTTTCAGACTTTATTTTAAATATTCTTGATGTGACTCTTTCTCAACCCAGAATTCTGAAAACCGTTTATCCTTTTTTGATGATTCAAGGTCATAACTGTGAGCGTTTCTCATGATGTGTTAAAGCTCTAGCTTCACATGAATTGAAGGCAGATGTAAGGGACTTGTACTCTGATCTTCCTAGTGACCTGAAAACCTATCTTTTTGTAAGTATCTGCCTAGGCAGAGTGATGAACTACCTTTCTATATAATTAATGTGTCAACAGTAGAAAAGTCCATCTGAGTCATTAGGCATATTTTTATAATTTAGGACATAGGGGTTTTTCTGGCATAGTTCTCATTTTAAGTAACCTAATCTCTTCACTAGGAATCAATAACTGTTTTAGCATGAATTGTGAGCTTCAGGGTCTCAGTCATGGCCCAGATCCTGATTGTCTACCTCCTCATTACCTTCCTCCATCCTGTCTGCAGTAATGATACGTTCTCACGTATCATCACCTGCATTCACTCAGTATCCGGTTACTGAGTTATAAGTATTTTCTACATGAACTCTCCTATTCTCCTTGTTATTGCCATTATTTTATATCTTCCTCTTTGTACTTGTACATATTACATATAGAGAGAAGGTCTGTTACATAATTGTCATCTGAGTTTAGATGAGAAATATTTGTAAGTGTCCTCCCATCTGCCCCAACAAATGCAAAATGATACTCTCCCTGTTGTCCCTCTGATTATTTACTTCAAACTGTTCATCTGGTTGCATAATAAAAGGAACAAACCTGATTCTACTACATTTTCACAGCTTCTTGACCAGTATGTACAGTTACAATAAAACTAAATTTTCTTCATAGTTGCATGAAGTTTGAGAATTAAAAGTTCTGCTACTGTGATGTCAGGTTATAATGTTACTCTTCTTAAAGTTTTACTTTGAAGAGAATTTAATGCATAACAAACATTGAAAACTCTATCTTTTGTTCCATTTGAGGATGAATAATAATGCTACAATGATAACATGACTAGAAGTAGCAAAAACTAAAGCAAAAGCATGCTGAGATGAATCTCAGGTACAATATTCACATGCCACAAAGATCATGAGAAGGGCAATCCAAGAGTAGGTCAAGATGAGATATATGTTGAATATATCTGCAGGCATAAATGCAGAATATTTAAACCTAGCAAAGATGACACCGGACACCAGCTATGAGACTTACGCATTACTCTGATTGAATTCACATGGGAAGCATTTTTTTGTGTAAGTTCTGTTTTAGACATTTAATATCTACCCTTAGAAGTAAACTGGTCTTTCTAAATCAAAGCTCTGAGAAAATGCCATTGACCAAGTGAAAGAAAGCTGCCAGTAGAGCCCAGATCACTTTTTAACATTTTAAATTTTTATCATCTATTAGACATTTAAGTGGAGATATCAAGTGAAAGTCTAAGTCTAGAGTTCAGAAGAGAGATTCTATCTGGAAATATAAATTTTCAAGTCATGATCTTAGTAAGTGGCAGAGCCAAATCCACAAACTAAAAGGGATGACAGTGAGGAAGGAGAAAACCTAGGAGAGAAGGGTATACTGGAAATTAAGGTTAAAAAAAAAGTTCTAGAAAAAGAAGTGATCACCTGGGACAAACGTCCCTGATAGTCAAGTTGGATGAGAACTGATAACCGACAATTGGATTTAGCAACATGGAGTGCTGGGAGTGAAAATCTAAATGGAGTTAATGGAAGCTAGTCCAGGAGATAATTACAGTTGTGAGGGGGATAAGACACAGTCAAAAAGTGGCTAATTAATAAGCCACAGTGCCTGGTGGAGTAAAGGATTATTGGAATCAGGAAAGAAGTAGATGGAAAGATAGGAGGTAGTGGTTATAGAGTAAGTTATGTGAAATTAATACCATGGAGGTGATGCAGTTATTGGTCATAACAAGGTCGAGATGGGAGTGAGTGGTGAGGTAAAATGGAGGAAATGATCATTGCAGAGTCCAGAGAATTTAAAGTCTGGTATATAGAAAAATAATCCACATATTAAAGAAAATGTGGAACATATATATCATGGAACACTGTAGAGCCATAAAAAAGAATGAGTTCCTGTCCTTTTCAGGGACATGGATGAAGCTGGAAATCATCATTCTCAGCAAACTAACAAAGGAACAGAAAACCAAACACTGCATGTTCTCACTCATAAGTGGGAGTTGAACAATGAGAACACATGGACACAGGGAGGGGAACATCACACACTGGGGCCTGTCAGGGGATGGGGGACTAGGGGAGGGATAGCATTAGGAGAAATACCTATGTAGATGACTGGTTGATGGGTGCAGCAGACCACCATGGCACATGTATAACTATGTAACAAACCTGCACATTCTGCACAAGTATCCCAGAACTTAACGTATAATTTAAAAAATAAAGAAAATAAAGAAAAATTATCTACATGTATATTGAATTCACAAAGAACTAAGACAGGAATTTGAAGTTGAAATTGAAGCCAAACACAGAAAAAGGAGAATAATTAACTTTGGATTGGCAGATGACAACAGCAATAAGATAACATAAGATTCAAATTTAGTAAGGAGTAAGGGAGAATAGTTTGGAAGGGACAGTAAGAAACAAAGGGTCACTTGAACCTGGGAAACAGAGATTGCAGTGAGCTGAAATTGCATCATTGCACTACAGCCTAGGCAACGGAACAAGACTCCATCCCCCTACCCCCACCAAACAAGAAAAAGAAACAAAAAGTCACTTCATATAACTCCCAGGCTTAATACCAGGGATGTAGGAGAAAACACAGCTATGACTTGAGAGAACTGTTGGGTAAGCAATGTTTGTAAGGAAGAGCAAGGTTTTGATAAGATGAGGTAGTGAGGATGAGAACATTGAGGATAGGGAGATTTTGTGTCCTTCAGTGGGCAGAAAGGAGGGTTTTGGAATCATGATGGGCTAAGAGCTAAAGACAGAATAAAGAAGGTATAGATCAGCCACGTGCAGTGGCTCAGCTTATAATCCCAGCTCTTTGAGAGGCCAAGGCAGTTGGATCACTTGAGGTCAGAAGTTCAAGACTAACCTGGCCAACATAGTGAAGCCCCGTCTCTACCAAAAATACAAAAATCAGCTAGGTTTGATGGCACATGCCTGTAATCCCAGATACTTGGGAGGCGGGGGCAGGAGAATCGCTTGAACCCTGGATGCAGTGAGCCGAGATCATGCCATTGGACTCCAGCCTGGGTGACAGAGCCAGACTCCATCTCAAAAAAAAAAAGTATAAATCCTTACAGAATGTCATTAACATATCATGTAAAGTGCCCAATATAGTGCTTACTGCATTTTAACTACTCAGTAAACAGTAACAACTGTCAGGAAAGCACAGGGCAATCAGCTATTTGCTTGCCACAGAATTCTGGACTGCTTCAACTTCTATATCAGTTGTGAGTGCTCCTGTTCTTCAGTTTTCTCACATTTGTCATTACTCTGATTATTGCCACTGCTGCTGTCAATGTCATCTGTTTCCTCTCTTCAATTCTAGCCATTTTCTCCCATATTTCTTGGCTTCCGCCTTAAAAGCTCATCTTTCTGTACATCACCAATCAAATCAAAGCTCTCTTCTCCTTTGCTCTGGAGCTGACTGATGACAAAGTGCTACTTGTCTCACTCTTCCTGGCTGTTATTTATCTAAGTTTCCAGATGTTTCTGATTCTTTCATCCGGCAAGTGTTCATTGTGCACATGCCATTCCTGACACCATGAGTACTTTTAGGATGACAAGATGACTACATCCTATTCCCCAAAAGCTTACATTCCCAGAGTAGCATTTTTACAGATGTACCATATCATTCTCAAGAGCTTTAGACAATTAGAAGTTAGATCATTGACCAGTAATTAGAGAAAACTTTCTTTGATATTTTAACTTAGCATTAAATTTCAATGTGCCTTTTTTGTCAAGTCCATAGGCTAGAGACTCAATTCTTTTTAGGCTAACTTGTGACCACTTGAAAAGACTCTGAAGGCAGGTTAATAGCCTCTCCCTATTATTGGCAGGTTAAATATTAATACAGCTACTAGTTTCAGCTTAACCCTGTGTATCTCTTAGTTAAGCAGACAATTTTTCGACATTCTTTTCTGTGTTCTACAAAACACCATGCAGATGATTGCTTAGCCTGCTTGGTAGACAAGGAGGTGATGTGACAAGGAATTTAGTTCACAGTTCCTCTTTGTAATTCCCAGGAAATAAATATCCATTATTTATTGCATTAAACAACTGTACCTTATACACAATTCTACATAAATCTTCTGTTTTTTTAAGGAGGGAAAATGGTAGTTGGGGGCAGATACTTTGGTACATTTTCCAAAAATATCCATTTGTAGATTTAACAGTTCAGTTCCTAACTAACACTTTGGAGAATCAAACAGAATGTTAAAAAAAATCTTCGTTAGTAATTCAGATACTCATAAATCTATTCATTCACCCACGAGGTTTCTAAACTCTTTACCATGTGTCATGAACTATTCTAGGCAAAACAAACCCCAGCCCTAATGTACTTTATTATGTTTATATGCAAGTATAAAATAATCAAAACAGTAGGAAATGTAATGCAGGAGTGATGAAGAGGAAGGATTGAGAGGTATGTGGTCTGTGAGCATGTGCGGTACACAGACACTCTGTTTTAGATAGGGAAGTCATGAAAAGCCAATAACACTACTCAAGGAAAGAAAGCCACAGCATCTGTGTACATTTCCTAGACATGAAAGCCAGGCATTGAGCTGTTGAAAGATCTGTTCAGTGCCAGCAAGACACTCAACAATTCTGAACTGCGGCTTAGGGAGAACAGAACATGTTTCAGTATCCTGAAAGTTACTTTTATTGAATCTTTATCAATGTCCATGAATTACTGCATTTGACCAATTATAAACAAGTACATAGAAGTAATGACATATTTATGTGTGTGTGTGCATATGTGTCTATATGTGTGTGTGTGTGGGGTGTGTGTGTGTGTGTGTGTGTATGTAATACTTTTTTACATTTTTTAGTCCCACAACAACCTATAGGAAAAGTAAGAGAATTGTCATTAGCTCTATCACGCTGATGGAGTCACCAAGCCCAGGAGAAGTTAATTAAATTTACCAAATATATACAGTTAGAAAGTGGAGAAGCTCAGACTACATAATGGGCTCTATGTTAAAAATCTGTTCTTTCCACTATAGGAAACTTTATCCTGTTGAACCAGGTTATTTTATAGAGCAAAAGTAAATAAAAACACACACACAGACACATACACACACACACACACATATACACACACACACACCCCACTTTGGGAAACTTTATTAACTTTCATTTTTTTTTTTTTTTGAGACAAGTCTCACTCCGTCACCAGGCACCAGGCTGGAGTGCGGTGGCGCGACCTCAGCTCACTGCAACCTCCATCTCCTGGGTTCAAGCAATTCTCCTGCCTCAGCCTCCCGAGGTGCTGGGACTACAGGCGCACGCCACCACACCCAGCTAATTTTTTTTTGTATTTTTAGTAGAGACAGGGTTTCACCATGTTGGCCAGGATGGTCTCAATCTCTTGACCTCGTGATCTGCCCGCCTCGGCCTCCCAAAGTGCTGGGATTACAGGCGTGAGCCACTGCGCCCGGCTGAAACTTCATTAACTTTCTTAGGTCTCAAGGGTATTTCTGAATGCTGAAAAGCCATAGTTTACTAAGTAATATCTAAGTGGCTAGGAAGAATTCTACTTTCCTTCAAAGTGCTAGCTATACCTTTGTATATATAAATGCATTTAGAAACTTAACATTCCAAAATTTAACATTTGATATTCTGTTGCCAGTTAAGGTCCCGTCAAGAAAACAGAAGAGTCACTCAGTATATTCAAGGTGTCACAAGTTTTAATATAGTGAACTAAGAGCCTACACAAGAATAGAAAAGCTGGTGAGCAGAGGTCAGAGAAACCAGCCTTGGTAATTTCAGCCAGCAGCACCCAAGCAAGGAAGGTGTTGTTATACTCAAGGATCTCCAGGAAGATCCTACCAACTATCGCAGTCTCTATAGCAAGGTGGAGGTACTCAAATTCTCCCCAGTAAGTCTTTGTGAGTCTCACATCAGCCCGTGCATCCGGTAGCAGTTGCCTCCAGAAAATAATGGCCTCTCCTCTACCATGTTTCAAATCTGGTGCTGTCTTAGTCCTTTTGGGCTAGTATAATATAATACCCTAAATGGGGTAGGTCATACACAACAGAAATTTATTTCTTACAGTTCTGGAGGGTGGAAAGTCCAAGACCATAGCACCAGTAGATTCAGATCCTGGTGAGGGCCCACTTCCTGCACAGACAGACATCTTTTCAGCATACTCACATGGCAGAAGGGATTCACTAGATCTCTAGAGTCTCTTCTATCAGGCGTTAATCTACTGATTAGGGAAAAGCCCTCATCGCTTAATCACCTCCCAAAGGTCCAATCTCCTAATGTCATCACCTCGGGGCATAGGATTTCAACGTAAAAATTTTCTGTAAACACAAACCCTGAGACCATAGCAGACACCAATGCATCTCTCAGGCAGACTCAAACCTGAGAAAGGAGATTCTGAAAAAAACTTTTTCATTATCTTTTCTATGATAGCTGTGGTAGCGATGCCAAGTTGACACAAGCAATCCAAGGCAAGTATGTCAAAGTGACCTCAGAATTTCATGTTGCCTTATTTGTAAGTTTGCTGAAGCATAACCTGGGATCTTATACTCTAACTGGCATAGCACAGGAGCAAGCCACACAGCCACAGTCAGGGAGGATAGCTCATCATTCATTCACCTTTCAAACCATGTAGTCAGTAAATATTTCATAAGATCTTTTCATGTGCAGTGAACAAAACAGACATGGACTCAGCCTTTGTGGCACCTGCCTATTGATAGGGCTCTATTCTCAACTCCATTAAATTTGCATTTTGGGGAATTTACAAGGTGTTAGGTCATTCACAGACTTGGGGAGCATCAAGAGTGTAAGATTACTTCAGCCATTTAATAACCAACTTTGCAAAAATCATTCAGTTCAGTTATAAAAGCAATCCAAAATACTCACCAAGCCATAAGACATCATTTCTTGATTCATTGTTTTGCTCCCACAACACCAGTGGCCATGCTCTCTGGAAATTATCATGATAATCAACAATGTTTATATAACCTTTTTCACTTATGGAAGTGTATTCTCTAGCATTGTCTTGTTTGACCCTCATAAAACATCTAGCAAGTAAAGGTGGGTGATTTTTCTCTTTTCGTTACTGAAAAATCTGGGACACAACAAAGGGCAATAAATTATCTAGTTAATTAATGAGCAATGGTGGACTGCAAACTAGGTCTTCACTCTCAAATTAGTGTTCTTCTACAGGTATTACACTGCCTGTTTTGTACTAAAAGAACAAGAACCAGCACTTGATATATGTGAAATTGTAGAATTTTAAAAACTCTGACCTTCTAATCATTTTTATTTCACACTTGTAATTGTTTTTCCAGCTTAAATTCTGAATCAAATGGTCTGGAAATGTTTTCTTTGTTTAATGGAAAAAATGAACAAATCTTCTTTGGAAGGAGCCCTTCCTTTCATGAACATCCCCTGCAATAAATAGGTCACCTGGTCACATTCATATCTATGAGTAGTTTATTAAGTCATATCTGCCCTGAAAGATCTATGCCTGACAAAAGTCCTTTCAGGGAACACATGCACTTCTAACAGAATTTTAGAACCAGAGAGGACACTGAGAATTATTTAGGTCAACTCCCTTATATAGAGATGAAGAGAGTGAAATCCTATGAAGCTCAATGGCATTGAGGTCAAACTCACACAGTTAGTTACTTATAAGCAGACTTGTGTGCAGAAATCTGATTTAAAGATTCAGTGAGCTGAATCTATGCTGTCAGTATGTGAGGGATGCAGGAAAGTTTTTTGTTATTTTTTCATTTACTTTATCTTTTTTCTCTGTCTGAGTTAGTCTTTAGAAATGAAAGTTTTAAACACATCCTTTTGCTTAAAATCTAATTGCAGAAACTTAAAACTACCTAAAAAACACAAGACAAGGAAAAATAATTGCTAAATAATGGTCCATAAACTAGAATTTCTGTAATTCACGAAATGAATACATCAGGATTTTATTTTTAATATCTGTCTCATGCCAAAGGATTAAAATTAGCAATTATGATGATGAAAACAAAGGAAAACTATGGATAGAAAAATAATAAACCAGACCTGTTACTACAGTTGAAAGAAACAGACCTCAGATTTATCACTTAGTTTTCTAATGGCTGAAGTAAAGAAAACATAATTTGTTATACAAATTTTCCGTAAAATAAAAACCTTGTTTACTATTCAGAAGATATACAGCTTTTCCTAATGAGGCATGAGAAATAGTTCTCCAGTAGATATTCAGAAAGAGGGCCCTGAATTTCATCCAGTTCTTTCTTACACAGTCCATCAATGTAGTCCATTAGTTAACACCAAAGTACAATTCATAAAGCAGTCTATTAGATCCAAAATGATGCCGCTATGGGATCCAACAACCTTGTGGTCTGGCTTGCTTGAAAGACACCATTCAGGGTATGTAGAGAAATAGATCGATTACGTGACCCTCAAGTATTTCTTCCGAAACATTATTTATGGCACTATGCAAAGCAAGAAAACAGACCTCAGTGCTGTCATATTTGGCAAGAGCTTGTGGTGTGAAGATTCCATCATGCTGGCTGACAGTTGCTCCACGAGCTTGGATAATCAGCCAAGTAGAGACGAGTGTCATTGAGGGCATCTGTGAAAATGTAAGAACCTAACTGAGTCCTGTTTAATACCTTCGTGCAGGCCTAAATAGTATGGTTAAAGTCACCCCCATTCAACTTAAAAAAAAAAAAAAAAAGTCTGTTCTGAGTCAAGTGGAAAACAGACCTGAGACAGGGGTTAGAGAATTTAGGAATAGCTATTTGGAGGAAATGGGACTTGAACTTGGACAGACAGGGAGAAGTGAGGACTTTTTAAATGAGGAGAAAATCACACACCACAATGGGAGGAGGTACAGGTAGGAGACAAGTCAGTTTGGGATCAATGTTTGTGACTTTAAAATGAAGCAACAATGGACCAAATCTAAACACAATTCAGTTTGACCCTTTTTATGGAAATATTACCAGTGGAAATTTCTTTAATTTAATATGACAACACTGGCTTGATAGAATTTCAAGCCAATGAATTCAGTAAATGGATTTGTTTTGATGACCTTTGCTAATTTGTTGAATGCCATGAAAATCCCCTGCAGACTTTCTAACAGTTCCAAAGCTAAAAATAATGACCGCACTGAGGATTCTGTCAGCTGTTCTGATTGAGAGAATGGCTGAGAATGACTGATGGACCCTGGTTGCAAAATGAGACTCAGAAACTTGCAGCCTGGTGTGTATATACCAGAAAATTATACCTGTGCTCACCAGAGAGCATATGTAGGGTCAGAGGACCATCTCTTCCTATCAATAAGAATTGTAGTTACATTTATACTTAATTGAAATCCAAACCTGTGCCAGGTATTCATATTATCCTCACAATCTTTCTATGAAGGAAGAAGTATCACTGGCTTCTACATGTGGTAACAGAAGCTCAGAAACTTTCAGTAACTTGCTCGGAGTTACACATCTGGTTAATACCAAAGACCTTGAACTCATGCCTTTCTGACTTAAAAGCCAGTGTTTTAACCTCTGTGCAACATACATTGTCAGCTTCTTAGAGACTGTTGCTTTAGAATATACTACTAAAGTGCTTTGGTTGATAGTATAGAGCATAATAAAGGAAAGCAATTTCTCAGGGAAAAATCATGGAATTTGAACGCTAACTGAGAACCTAAAATTTGAAGGCTCACTGAGGGATCATTAACCCTCTCTTCTAATTCTGGATATGACATATCAAAGAGTGGTACCAAAGGTGAGCAATTCAGAATACTGCTAGACCTGAGTAACGGAGAAATTGATGGTTGGGTTCACAATACTATGCTCTTCAAAACTCTCCCCTGCTGTTTTCTCTTGGGCAGGTCAACAATTAGTTGTAGAATATGAAAAAGGAACTGTGTTTGGGTATAAAAAGATTCTTAAACAGAATTTACCATACATTGTCATGTGCCACCATGATATTATATGGTTAGAGTACTAGAAGCTGGGTTTCAGCTTTTGCAATGAAAATGTCCTGATGATCCTGAGAATATTAAAAGGTTATTAGTTTGGAGGAAAAAATATCAAAACATATAGAAAGTCATGTATATCTAGGTTAAATCTTTTTTAGGTGACTACCCCTTAGCATTCAGCAATGAACATCAGTACAAGTGCTATAATTCTTGGTTGTATTTTTTTTTATCTTAAGTGTCAGTGGGGTATCTCTAATCTGTTACTGGCACATGGCATTCTTTTTTTTTTTTTTTTTTTGATACAGAGTCTCACTCTATCCCACAGGCTGGAGTGCAATGACATGATCTTGGCTCACTGCAACCTCTGCCTCCTGCGTTCAAGTGATTCTCATGTCTCAGCCTCCCAAATAGCTAGGATTACAGGTGTGCACCACCACACCCGGCTAATTTTTGTATTTTTGGGAGAGACTCAAAAATACTATGTTTCTCCATGTTGGTTAGGCTGGTCTAGAACTCCTGACCTCAGGTGATCCACCCACCTTGGCCTCCCAAAGTGTTGGGATTACAAATGTGAGTAACCACGCCTGGTGACATTCTTACAAGTAAAACTCTCAGTCTATAAAACGTTTTTCAGTGCCTGGTGAAGCGTTTATCTACACTACTAAAATCTACATCTGATCTTACCTAAATATGTGTCTTCCCTCTTCCCTGAACAAATGAATATTCTCTCTTGAAGGCACAGTTTTTAGAATTGGCATCAAACAATCAGAAACATTTGGTTAACTGGTAAATTATTTCATTAATTCATTCAACAAGTACTTAATAGGTTAGGTGGGTCCTTGGTACTATGATGACAAGAGAGAGCAAAAGTTAAGAGAGTCACTATCCTCCCTAATGGAGCTTTCAGGCAGTAAAGGAGATAGGTGCTTATCAAAGACTTACAGCAGTAAAGGTAAAATTGATAATGAAATGGTGATATTTTACGCTACTAAAGAGTAAATTAGAAGAATTGGACTTAAGGAGGTAAGGAGAGTTTTCTTGAGAGTGTGTCTACTGCTTAGAGATCTAAAGGATGAGTACAGAGTTAACTAGACCAAGAGGAGAAGAAAGCATATTCCAGGTAGGGAAAACATCAAGTTCAAGACTCTATGGCAGGAAGGATCTTGGCAAGCATGAGGGATGAAAGTAAATCTAAAGTGGTTGTAATTGATGTGAGTTGAAACTGGAAATGCAGGTACAAGTTGAGCATTCCTAATCCAAAAATTCAAAATCCAAAATGCTCTAAAATCTGAAACTTTTTAAGCACCAACATGATGCCACAAGTGGAAAATGTTACACCTGACCTCATGTAACTGGTCATAGTCAAAATACAGGAACACAAGTTTACTCAGTGTTCCCAAGGGAAAAAAACCCTCCCAGCTCCTTCTGCTGTGATTTATCTTTTCTGCATATGCCCAGATTCCCCCAAGCAAGCACACCCACAAAGCATTATAAAATGGCAGGTGTGCAGACCAGACGTGCCAACAGCAGTTTTCCGGCAATGTCCCACATGAGGCCACAAACCTACATGCATTACTCACTGTGTATTTTTTTTTTTTTTGCCTATTCTTTGCTCTGTGGTATAAAGATATTGTTGAAGACCACAGAAAGTCTGTAGATACCTATCAATAATAGTGAGAAGAAAAAGAGAAAGAATTTCTGTTTGTTTATAGCACAGAAAGCCAAGCCGTTGCAAAAACTGGGCAGCACTGTAAGTATGAAACATCCTACAAAAGAGTAAGGCCTTGGAATGACGACTGCATATGACCAGAAGAAACAGAAGGATAAACTGTTGAAGTTCTATGATAAAAGTGATGAACAGGAGTTAGTGAAAAACAGAAAACCACCGTGTAAATCTAAAAATGAAGATCTTGACTGTGTATTGAAAAAATAGACTTGTCAGCATGGAAGGTGAACACATGCCACTTAATAGGATACTGATCATAAAACGAACAAATATCTATTATGATGAACCAGGACTGAAAGAAACTGTGACGATTCAACAGGCTGGTTGCAGAAATTTAAGAAAAGACATAGCATTAATTTTCAAGATTTGTGGTAATAAGGCATCTCCTGATGATGAAGCAGTGGAGAAACTCATTGATGAGTGTGCCAACATCATTGCTGATGAAAATCTGATGCCAGAACAAGTCTATAATGATGACGGAACATTATTATTTCAGCATTATTACCCCCAGAAAGACACTGACTTCAGCTGATAAGACAGCCCCTATGGGAATTTAGAATGCCAAGGACAAAATAACTGTGCTGGCACGTGCCAATGCTACAGGCACATATAAGTGTAAACTTGCTGGGATTGGAAAGTTTGCATCCTTGCTGTTTTCAAAGAATGAATTTCTTACCAGTCCATTATCACACAAAAAGGCATGGATGACTAGGGACATCTTCTCTGATTGGTTTTGTAAATAACATTTTGTACCAGCAGCCTCATGCTCACTGCAAGGAAGCTGGATCAGAGGACAAGTGCAAAATCCTGTTATTCTTTGACAACTGTTCTGCACATCCTCCAGCTGAAATTCTCATCAAAAATAATATTTATGGAAGAGTGCCAGTGGCTCACTCCTGTAATTCCAGTACTTTGGGAGGCTGAGGCGGACAGATCACCTGAGGTCAGAGTTAGTGACCAGCCTGGCCAACATGACGAAACCCCATCTCTACTGAAAATACAAAAATTAGCCAGGTGTGGTGGTGCATGCCTGTAATCCCAGCACTCGGGAGGCTGAGGCAGGAGAATCGCTTGAATCCAGGAGTTGGAGTTTGCAGTGAGCCGAGATAATGCCACTGCACTGCAGCCTGGGTAACAGCAAAACTCTGTCTCACAAAAAATAATAATAATTAATAATAGTGACGTTTATGTCATTTATTTTCCCCAAGTATGACTTCATTAATTCAGCCACATGACCAGGGTATCCTTATTTTATACTGAAGAGCAAATATGAAAACACTTTCTTAAATATCATGCTAGCAGCAGTGAACAGGAGTGTGAGTATAGAAGGTTTGCAAAACAATGCAGCATGAAGGATGCCATATATGCTGTTGCCAACTCTTAGAACATGGTAACTAAAGACACAGTTGTGTATGCCTGGCACAACCTCTGGCCTACCATTATGTTCAGTGATGATGATGAACAAAGTGTTGAGTTTGAAAAATACCATATGTCAAGTGAGAAAAAAATGATGTTTGACTTCCTTACGTTTGCAAGCATACGTATTTTTAGAGTCCATTAGTAAGCTTATAAAAGTGGATATTGAAGTTTTTAACATAATTATGAGGCTTCAGTTGTTCATTCATTGACGATGGTGAAATAGCCAAAATGGTTCTAAATCAAGGTGACTGTGATAATAGTGACAATGAAGATGATGTTAACTCTACAGAAAAAGTGTTATGGACAATGTGGTAAAACCGTGTCATGGGCTTATTGAAGGACTAGATTAGCATGTTTTTCATAATAGAACAAGAAATCATGTCAGTTTATAAAATCAAAGAGAGATGTCTAACACAAAAACCATTAATGAGGCAAATAGCTCTGGAGAAAACATTTTAAAAAGCCATCCAACGGAATGCCTCTTCCTTAAAAGACTCAATTCCTGGTCCCTAGCTTTCTTCTGATATTTCTCCTCACCTGACAGAAAAACACAGTGTATAGTAACCTTCTAATCAAAACAAAGTATGGTAGATGGAGGCTGTCCTGTTTGTTGCTATTGTTCAGGTATTTTGGTGCTGTTACCATGCTGTTCAGTTACGCTGAGCACATTTTTTTAACTGTATTAATAGTACATAATTTTTTACTAAGTACTTAGGTGTGAATAAGTATAAGAAAAATAATTCTTGTTGCAACATAAAAACTCAGAGTCAGGAATGATGGTGATGCCAAAAAAGCACAAATCGCCCACATTGGTGGCTAAGATAGTGATATCTTTGCTTTCTGATGGTTCAATGTATATCAACTTTTTTATGCACAAAATTATTTAAAATAATGCATAAAGTTACTTTCAGCATGTGTTTATATGGTATATATGAAACATAAATGGATGTGTGTTTAAGCTTGTGTCCCCTCCCCTAGATATCTCATTATGTATATGAAAATATTCCAAAATCTGAAAAAATCCAAAATCTGAAACAGTTCTGGTTCCAAATAATTCAAATAAAGAGTATTCAACCTGTAGAGGACTGACCCTTCAGATCTTGTAGAATTTTTGTCTTTAGCCTAAGAATAGTGGAACACGGAAGATTTTGAACTAGAGGAAGGAGAACTACATGATAAGATTTGTGTTTTGAAAAATCATACTAGCTGTGATATGGAAAATGAATTGACACCAGTAAAATAAAGAAACCATTTTTAAGACTATATGTTAGAAATAATGTTAGCTTGGACCAGGTGGAAATGTAAAGAAGTAGATGAATGCCAGGGAGAGTTAAAAGATGAAATAGATGAGACTTGGTTAAATATACAATATGAATAAGCAAGAGAGAGGAATAAAGAATTGCTCACTTGATTTCCTGGAATTTTGCTTGAATTAATGGATAAACATGGATGCCATCTACCAAAAAGGAGAATACTGGAAATGTTTTGGATTCTGAGTGGGAAGCGAAGAAGAGATCATAAGTTTAATTTTGGACATTTTGATGTATGATACAATTCTGGAGTAGAGGGAGGTTTGCCTTGAAGATATAATTTTGTGAATTATTTGTACATTTTGATGATAATTATAGCTATCAGCATGGGTGAATTCTACTAAGGAGATGACACAGGGTAAGGAGGAGGGCCTGAGAGGCCTGGGGAACTTCAGTATTTAATAACTGGATGGAATAAGACAAGAATGGAAAGGAAAAAAGGTAGGAACAGCCAGAGAAATGGGAAGAAAATAACGGAGTGTTAAGTCACAGAGGCCAAGGAAAGAAAGGACAGTAGTATCTCCCTTATCCATGGTTTTTCTTTCTGAGATTTCAGTTACCCATGATTAACTGTGTTCTGAAAATCATAAATTAAAAAATTCTAAAAAATAAACAATTCATCAGGTTTAAATGACCCACAATTCTGAGTAGCCTGATGAAGTCTCGCGCCATCCTGCTCCAACAGCCTGAAATGTAAATCATCCCTTTGTCCAATGGATCCACGCCATATACGCCGTCCATCCACTAGTTACTTAGTAGTCATCTCAGTTGTCAGGTAAACCAAACGTAATATATATAAGGTTTAGTACTATCTGGTTTCAGACATCCACTGGGGGTCTTAGAATGCATCTCCTGCAGATGAGGGGTCACTACCGTAAAATAAACGGATTCCACAACCTCTGACCTGAAAAAATAGACACACACACACCCATATGGAGCTGTCTCATTAATAAGATTACAACGGCCTTCAGGTCAAGTTCAAAATGGAATAGAGAAAAGAGCATAGAGTTTGATTCCCAGCTCTGATATTGATTCTTAGACACTAGGTAGTTTATTTCTCCCACTGAAATTATGAAAATTATGTCAGAATATACGCACACTTTATAACCCTCTCACAAATGGTGGTCTTTGTTTCTGTTGTTATTTATAGATTGTAGAAATACTTTCTGACTTTATTTCCTTGAAAATACTAAGGAAAGAGAATACAATAATCTATACTTTTCAGAATATAAAAAACCTTTTGCAAAGTGACTGCAATATGCTTTATTGGGCTTGGATAAATTAATATTTGAAAAAATATATTGTATTTATGACTTTACATTAGTTCTTATTTTCTCATTATTTAAAATATTTTCCTCTTGGGATCAGATTATATATATATATATATATATATATATATATATATATATATATATATATAAATGAGGTTTTAAGGCATTCATTAATGAATATATATATATATAGAGAGAGAGAGAGATGGGCTGTATTTTAAATATATGTTTTTCAAGTAACTTAAATTTATGTGTATATAATTTTAATATACCTTAATTTATTATAAAGCTAACAAGCACTACTAACAAACTCCCCTATAGTGAGTAGAAACCAAACATTTCTGGGCTTGATCGTAGCTTTGCCACCGATGCAGGTCATTACATTACCCTGTGCCTCAATTGCTTCATCTATAAAGTAGGGACAATAATACCTCACGAAGTTTCTTTTAAAAAATGTGTTTCACATTAAAACACTCCATAAATATTAATGCCTTATTTACATCATTATATAATATAATATAAAGAGAGCAAAAAACAAAAGTTGACACTTGAAATGGTAGCAGACTATGACCTGTATTGCAAGCTATTGAATTAGCACATATACCACCAGAAAAATATATGTAGAGTGCTGCAAACCCTGATGACATGATGAAAAAAATCAACTCTGGATTTATCATCATCTCATAGCCTGTGAACTGAAATAGTTCATGACCCTGATCAATGTGAACATTTAACTTTAATATGATTTGAAAGAAGAAAATGATGATTTCTCCTACACTATTTTTCAGTGAAGGATGCCCAACTGAGAGGCTTTCACAGATAATTTCCTCAATAATGGTTTGTTGAGTACATAAACAAAGTGAAGTTGGATGAGACTAAAGTTTCTTTCCATATTTTAGAAAACATATGAAAATTAAAGATTGTGCTGACTTTGCAAGCTTCATAGCTCTGTGGAAAAGCAACGTTACACTGAGCTCTGCAGCCATTTATTCATCAACAAATACTGTACCCTACCACACAGCTACCAGATGAGACAATATTATGGTGAAAAAATCACATCTATAGGTCTCTGAAGTAGCACCATATTGAAAAACTGTGATACAGTCACAAGACTATTTCAGAAGCTACCCAAAAAATGTAGCCTCCCTCATCTAATTCTCATTTAATCCTTCCACATTAGGCCAAGTGTGTCTATAATATTTCCCCAACAAAACACTATCCAATCCAAGCAAATTAAAAGCCAAGACAAATTGTTTGCTCCATTGTTTTTAACTTCACCATATAATTTTTATTTCTTTAGGGTATTGTTTTATTTTAGATTCTGAGCATGTTGGTACATTCTAATTCACCTGTTGCCTGATTGGCATTTTGACAGCCACATTATTTTGGTTTGCACATTTGGCTTTGCTTATTTGAGATATTTTGTTTATTTCTTCCTAGTAGTGAGGATTTGGTGAGAAGAGTATAGACGGTTCAGAGATCATTCCTGGCATGTTTCTATATCCATTTTCTTTCCAATGCTTTTTAGTTAAGCAAAAACAATGTATTAGTCTTTTTTCGTGCTGCTGATAAAGGCACATCTGAGACTGGGAAGAAAAAGAGGTTTAATTGGACTTATAGTTCCACATGGCTGGGGAGGCCTCAAAATCACAGTGGGAAGCAAAAGGCACTTCTTACATGGTGGCAGCAAGAGAAAATGAGGCAGATGCAAAAGCGGAAACCCCAGATAAAACCTTTAGCTCCCGTGAGACTCATTCTCTACCATGAGAACAGCATGGGGAAAACCGCCCACCCCGTGATTCAAATGATCTCCCACTGGGTCCCTCCCACAACATGTGGGAGTTATGGAAGTACAGTTCAAGATGAGATTTGGGTGGGGACACAGCCGAATCATATCAAACTACTACAAAGTGTAATTAATTTCATCAAAGGTCCTTCCATTTCAGTGCTTTCTCTGTCAGTGAAGTCAAGACACATTTTAAGGGAGCTCATGATAAATGAGGTAATTAAATTTACCTCACTTTTGTTTAACCTACAAATTTGGGGCCTAATTTCTAGATGTATAGTTTCTTCATCAAAAGGTATTTCTCTTACAAATAAGTTGATAGTTCTCTTACAAATAAGTTAATAATTTGGTTATTGCTAACTTGTTGTTTAGGTAAATCAAGGATCAATCTTTAACTGAATACTTTTGTAAATCTTGGTATAAAAGCCTTGAGTTGGTCTTCTAACATATAAAATAATACTTCTTCTTCCCACCTTTATAGCCAAAGTGGTATAGTAGAAAGAACGCCAGCTCCACCAATTACTCTTCCTTTCTTACAATAAAATGGGAATCAATATCTGTCTTGAAATATCATTGACTGTAGTACACAGTAGGCATTCACTTTCAATTTTATTTTTCACCAAGTATACACATACATGGTTTAAGAATTCAATAGTTTTCCAAAGCCTATTATAAAAACAGCATTCCCTTATCACCCTCAAAATTCCAATCTCCTTCCATTCCCATTACCAGTAGTAACTGAGTTCACAGCCCTTTTACTTTATTATTTACCTTCACATTTCCAAATAACATCACCATTGTACTGTTCCTTTTTGGTTTTTCAGATTTACACATTATACTATTTTCACATTCTTCCACATTCCCCTGCCAACACACACACACACACACACACACACACACACACATTTATCCCCCAAATATTGATGACTAATGATCAGCATCCACCAGTATTAAAATACTGAAATACTCCTTTACAGATGGAAAAATAATTACTGCTCTGACGTTCCCAAGAACCCATCTTCTCTCTTGTAGCCTAGTTGCACCCTTAGAACCTCCAGGTCTTCTCCTTCAATAATTCAGCAATTAAGGGAGTAATGCCTAGCACAGGGGATAGCCCTCAACATGACCCACTGTCCAGCATAGATTGGTTTATGGCCCATACATAACCACTTGGTGAATATTTAATATACTTAATATTAATGTGTAATAGTAATATCATATTTTTTATTATATTTATATTCACTGTTCACGTTTTTATGACTGTATGACCATTGTTCACAGCTGAGCTAGTGTGCTGTCTAAATTCCCTTTCCTGCACACCCTTGGTTGCTTCCCATTATTAAATTATTCACAAACTCTTTCTTTTTGATGCACAATGCACATCTCCTCTTAAACACACATTCTATCTAATTCATCTTCTTAGGGACTCTTTCCCAGAACTCTGTGTTCTCATGCTACAATCTAAACTGGTTGCTCTCCAGGCCTTCCTGTACCACCATCATCTTAGGATCTTTTCTCCTGTCATCTTTGGAATTTTTTGTCTGTGTTTGTATTGCAGTCTGTTTCCTGAAATCCATGTCTTCTTTCTTGATATTTGTTGTTAAGGTGGATTCTTCCCCCATAGCTTCCTGAAAGTGGCTGCAGAGAAAATAAAGTCTTTAAGATCTTGTATATCTGACAATGCCTTTATCTTCCCCTAATGATTGAATTGAAGTCTATATGAATTTTGTGTTAGAAAGGCAGGTGTTGAACAATGAGAACACATGGACACAGGAAGGGGAGCATCATACACTGGGGTCTGTTGCGGGGGCTAGGGAAGGGATGGTGGGGGGTGGGGAGGGTAGGGAGGGAACATGAGGAGAAATGCCAGATATAGGTGATTGGGGGGATGGAGGCAGCAAACCACATTGCCATGTATATACCTATGCAACAATCCTGCATGATCTGCACATGTACCCCAGAACCTAAAGTACAATAAAAAAGAAAATGAAAAAGAAAAAAAAATCAAACCTTAAAACAAAAACAAAAGCAAAAACAACAACAACAAAAAGAAATGAATTTACCCCACTTTTTTTTTAACCTACAAATTTGGGACTAAATTTCTAAATTTATAGTTCCTTCATCGAAAGGTATTAGCCTCTTATAAAACGTTTCTGTGGCAGGCTTTTTTTTTTAAATCCCTCCCCTGACCCCATGTTTTTGAAGGTCTTTCTCTCTCTTTCTCTCTCTCTTTCTTTCTTTCTTTCTTTTCTTTCTTTCCCTTTCTTTCTTTCTCTCTTTCTTTACTTCTTTCTTTTTCTTCCTTCCTTCCTTCCTTCTTTTTTTTTTTTTTGACAGAGTCTCTCTTTTTCACCGAGGATGGAATGCAGTGGCATGATCTTGGCTCACTGCAACCTCCGCCTCCTGAGTTCAAGTGATTCTCCTGCCTCAGCCTCCCTAGTAGCTGGGACGATAGGTGTGCACCACCTAACCCAGCTAATTTTCATATTTTTTAATAGGGATGGGTTTCACCATGCTGACCAGGCTAGTCTCAACTTCTGACCTCAGGTGATTTGCCTACCTCAGCCTCCCAAAGTGTTGAGATTACAGGCGTGAGCCACCACACATGGCCTGGTCATATCATCTTGAAACTCAAGGAAAATGTCTTAAGAGTCTAGATGTCTGTGAATTCATTCACTCTCATGTGCTTCCACTGTGCCTTTCCAGACCTAAATCATATCCTTTCAGAATGAAGGGACTGAGTTTTCACAAGTGAAAATAACCTTAGAAAGAATGTGAAGGTTGGGGGAGAGAATTGTTTAATTTTGCAGTGACAAAACATAGAGAAACAGTATGGTCTACAGGGTTTATGGCTTTTGCCTCCCTGTCTTTGGCTATAACTACTACATAGGGCAGCATTTCTTCTCTGGATTTCAATTTGGTAGGCCTAATTACTGCTTTCCTAATTTATAGAAATTGTTAGCACCATTAGTGCAGATATATCAAGGTCCCTGAGGGAGCAATAATTCTGCT
This sequence comes from Cacajao melanocephalus, assembly GCA_963573385.1. Lineage (NCBI taxonomy): Eukaryota > Metazoa > Chordata > Mammalia > Primates > Pitheciidae > Cacajao > Cacajao melanocephalus. The sequence goes on from CAUYLG010066880.1 coordinate 21,767, forward strand.
GTGCACTTAAATTGGTCTAGTCATTTGGTTCATCAACTGTGTGAGTCACAAGATGGACTTTCCCTGAGAGAATGTAGAGTAGAGGGTGAATTTCAGCCCCACAGCTCCGACACTTTCTAGATATATCATCTTAAGCCAATTATTTAACCCTTCTAAGTCTGTGTTTGCTCTATAAAATAATGTGTACCTTAACAGGTTTGTTGCAAGGATTAAAGGTATGTAAAGCAACTAGAACAGGGATTAATGCATAATAAGCATGCAATGGATATGGCTGTTATTAACAACACATAGCACAGGGCTTTGCACCTAGTAGATGTGCAATAGATTATTATTGAATGAATTAATTGAATGGATGAATGAACAAAGAAACTGAATTTGATTAAGATCTGGCTCACCAAATGGTTTGTAAACCCTGAGAATAAAGACATCATGTTTGTGTTTCTCACATTTATATCTTTGGAGCAAGCACAGTGCTTCACACAAAGCAGAAACTGACAGTTACCCCTTAAAAGAATTTACCAATAAAAGGTTGAGCAAATAGACATATGTTGTTCATGAATTTTCAGGATGTAAAAAATTTTTCTCAGGAAAACTATCAAGTACATGTATTTAGGGATGTCAGTTTACTATTACAAAAGCATCCTCTGTTCCTCAAAATTTGGTTTTCAAACACACACTTTCAAAGAGCAAATTTTAGGCAAAGATTTCTTTCCTGACCATGTCCAATCAAGTACTCAGTCAATCTTGTCTGCAGTGCCATCTCTAGCTGCATTCATACTAAGGACAAAATAAGAAACAGGAAAATCCTGAGTTTAGGGGATGGAAAATATGTACCATAGGTAAAATGGTCTTTCTGCTCCTTGTCTGATGGAGAGGTTAGTTTGTTTGGCAGAGAGGAGTGGATCATAAACCTTAATAAAAATGGCTTGGAAGATGTTGATCTAGTTTTAGTTTTTTTTAAAATAGTTATTTTATCCAGAAAGTTTCCATCCCATAATGTTCACTGATAATGTCACCTACAATTGACATTTATTTGTTGTTGCTCTGTGTATAAAAATCTGATAAAATTGGATTTAAAAAATATTTTTGATTGATATTTTTGATGCTCCTGAAGGCTAAAAAATGATTACAGCAGGTCCTATATGCCAGTCTTGTATTACAAGACATATGTTATGTTCAACTCACAAACATCCTTCAGGGTCAGTCATTTATTGCTATTTCTGTTTTACAAATGGAGAGGGTGAGACCTAATGTAAGAAATGTGCCAGTGGTAGCTTTGATGCTAAGCAGAAAGCCAAGATACAAACCCCATTGTGTGTAATTTCAAAGTTCATGTTTTTCAATACCTTGCTCTCTTCTAATGAGATGTTTTCCCTAGCAGTCATAATTAAATGTTTTCACAGTCAATAAAATAATGTTATATCCTTCACCTGGCACTATCACATCAAAGCTCTTAAACCAATTCAACACATACAAAAAAATTAGGACGATTAGGAGTAAGATTTACGGAATTGTTATAGGCAGCACTGGTTAAAAGTGACACAGAGAGAAGATTGAAAAGGATTTTAAAAAACAGAAGTGAAGATAAGAGTTTCTGTGGCCAGCAGTCAGTGGATGTAAACATCCATCTACATATGTGATGAATGTTGGTCATTTTTGGAACTCCCAGCATTCCTGTGTCTTATATGTCTCCCACTTTGTAAGGCAGAGCCTATCTCCCATCATCAAAACTGAAAATATCTTGCTTTCCCGGCACCCCTTGCAGCTGAGCATGAGAGACCCAGGTTCCATGAGTCACTCACACCCATTGCAAATGTCGAATTGGAAGTCAGTGATGCAAAGAAGAAAGGCGTACAGAGATTGTGCCCTGACAAGAGAAGCCTCATAACAGCAGCTTCTGAAGTGGTTCTGGGGGCCTCCTCTGGCCCCTAGACTCAACAGTGTTTATGGTACAAGTGATGTCCAGAGAGCTGCAGTGGGATATTCCTGGGAGCAGTTCTATAGCATTCATTTTGGCAATGGTTCTTGGCTTTGTGGCCTCAGAGCCTGGTTCTCTGATGTTCTCAGATTCTGTGGACTGCTCAACATCTTTTAATCAATTCCTTTCTATTTAAACTATCCTTATTCAGTTCTCACTATCCACAACTAAGAATCCTAACTAAAACAATAGGTAAATAATCAGAATATGGTACTAATAACTAGCATATGTTGAGAGCTTATGATGTGACAAGGCACTATGCTAAATGCTTCAAAAACACTTTACTCCTTAAATCCTCACCACATCCACTTATTTCCATTTTGCAGATATGGACACTAAAGTACTGAGAGGTTAAGTGACTTGCTCAAAGACATATTGCTAGAAAATAACAGAGCTAACATTTAACTCAGCAGTGTGATTCCATAGGCCATTCACTTAGCCACTAAACTAGAATGTATAATTTAAAGGGAGCTTGCATTCATATTTTTTAGGATGTAAATGTCTACGGGTAGTTATATTAGTCATAGAGTTCTCCATAGAAATGGAACCAGTAGGATGTATATGTGTGTATGTATATAAATATACGTGTATGTCTACATATATACACATATTATATATATATGTCCATATTATATATGTGGGTGTGTATATATATATATATATACATAGAGATAGAGAGAGAGAGTGAGAGAGAGAGATTCATTTTAAGGAATTCACTCATGTAACTGTAGGGACTGATAAGTCTGTATCAGTAGGGTAGGCTAGCAGGCTAGCGACCTAGGGAAGAGTTAATGTTACAGCTCAGGTCTGAAGGCAGTCTGGATGCAGAATAACTTCTGTACATGTCTGTGTCCAAATTTCCTCTTCTTTTATGGACGCCGGTCATATTTGATTAGGATCCACACTAAATGACCTTATTTTAAGTTAATTTCCTCTGCAAAGACCCTATCTCCAAATACAGTCAGAATCTGAAGTTAGAACTCTAACATATGAATTTAGGGGTGAAGAAAACACAATTCAATCCATAACAGTAGTAATTTCAATGAACCCAAATGTAACTGTAGTGTAAAGGTAACTTAATAGAACTCTAATGTAAACGTACTCTTAGGAATTTTTCTGAGTTTGGGTGATATATCTATAGTTTGTTTGGGGACCCCCTGTGTTTTTCAAATACCAGTCCTGCTCATCACTACCATTAAAATGGTAATCATAGTATTATTGGAAGCCAAGGTCTCCTGTATCTTAATTAAAATAGCTTATGGATGATGATGCCCAACTACATAGGAATTTTAGGTTGTGTCCCACAAACAGTATGACAAGAACTAGTTGGACTACAAATTATCAGTACCTAAACCCCTTGGGAGAATCAAATAAAATAAACTGCATTATTGCACAGAAAGTGAAATGGCTGCTCAAAATATTCTTCATGTGCAAGTACTGATGGCTTTTGGCTGTAATCTCACAGCTCTTGCAAAGGTTTCAAATCTCAAGGGGCCAGACAGTATTATAAGGTCTGAAGTATACCCCTTAGCAGTGAACATTGTGATGGAAACATTTAACATTTTTTCATCTGGGGATTTGTTATTCAGCAGTTGAAAGCAAAGGTGAGCATTTAGAAAAGCTGCCTTAACTCTTTTATCATTTATTTAATAGCAGTGAAATCATCTTGCATTTGTTGAGAGCTTTGTACTTTTCAAAGTGCTAACACATACATAAGTTCATTTCATCTAAATGGCCCTTGATTGGCCTAAAAGTTAAATCCTCTTCTCAACGTGTCTAATAATCTTAGAGAGCACTTTTTGAGCTGAAAAAAAAAAAAAAGACCCAATGTGAGGAAATTGCTCTGAAAGCATTCCGTAAAATCAAGGCACCATTATTAACAAATTCATAAATAATGAAGCTGAGTTAAATCCATAAGAGAATTCTGGAGATTATACAAAGATTTTCAATTCTTTACTGTTTACTTTGTTTTTAACATCATTTTCTGTAAGGCTAGCTCTCAAGTCCAATTTCACCATATTAAAAATTTCAGACAAAAACTCCCTTTATTTTCATTCTGCCTTTCTTTTAATAGCCAATTCCACATATTCCATTTAAAGAAAAGCTGAGGGTAATTTGTGGTCAAAAGACTCTAACATGAAAGACCTCAATAAAATGGTGCCTGAATATTAGTCCCTATACAAAGCAGATGGTGATTTCTTTTTTAAGCAAAACGGTGATCTGTGTTTATGCCTGTGCGATTTCTGCATCAGACTTGAAATAAAAATGAATTTCTATTTTGTTTCACTCTGGGAGCCTGTTACATTGACCAACATGGGAGTGGGGAGGATCACCTAGGATGTCGAAATGTAATTACAAGATGTACAACAAAGGCATTGGCTATTTCTACTCTCTGCAGAAAAGCTTTTTTAAAAAAATAAACAGACCCAGCATAATCTTGAGAATCCATTTATTATTCTGCCGATGGAGTCTGTAGCTACAGAGACATCTGTGATATGGGATAAGGAAGATTTTTTTCCCATAAAATTCGAAAAATACAAAGAGTAGAAATATCATTTTTAGGATTGAAAACCTAAGAAATAACCACATATTTTGCCTATTCTTTCAAACAATTGATTATGGGAGTGTTGCAACTCAGAGTTTTTTTTTCTCTCTCATTTTTTGGTGTTAGAAAATAAAAATGGAATCCAACCTCCTTTCACATGTAAGGAAATAGCCAATTTTCCAAAACAAGTATGAAAAGCTGCCAGTGTTGAGAATAACATGGCTCTAATCCTGAGTTCTAATTATGGTGTGCAGTGATGTATCTGTTGGAGTAGAAGTGCAGATAAAACCTTGTTTCAAAGACATTTTCTGCTATGGATTTGATTATACAGTTCTATGAAGCAAATCATAATGCCTTTACAGTTAGTCCTACAAATAGCATCTCTACTATCTTAACTTAAAGTGTCTATCATTTCAATGGGGAGTCTACTGTATTTCTTTAGAATTTGAATTTGGATACTCAAAACTACTCTTCAATTATTATATGTATTATTATAGAGAGAGTAAAGTGGAGCAATGGGTCAGGAATCCATATAATTAAAACTCGTAAGTCACTTTCACATGAACCACTCTGGCAATTCAAGTTGTGGTCAGAAATAATAATAATTCCAATATTTATTGAACACTTTCTACACATCAAACACATTATAAATGCCTTATACATGTTAATTTATTTGCTTCTCACAATAACTTGTTGAGAATAAATACTATTAATATTTCCATTACATAAACGAGAAAATAAAATCACAGAAATTTTGCAAAGCTTGATAAAGATCAAACTGCTACTGAAAACTGTGGACAGAATTTAAACCCAGTTAATTTGGCTCCAGGTAACCACCATATAATGAAGCTTCTTGAGAAGCTAGTGACAAGAAAAAAACAGTGGTGCATCACATGGTTTGCTGTATCTGTAAGATTAAAGTAAAACAACAAAAAAGGAAGTCAAGAAAACTGCAATGATATTCCTGGCCATAACAACAAAAAATTTCTTCTGGAGACTTAATGAAAGTATGCCAACAAAATATCTCATGGATTAATAGTAAACAAGCCAAAAGGAAAAGGGTAAAATGTATTCCAGATTCAGGCAGAAATGACAATATATGCAAAAGTTTTGTGGCAAGAGGGACATGGGTATTTGAGAACTGAAGCTGAAGTCAGAGTAGCTAAAGTCAGAGTGAGGGGAGCTGCAGGAGATGAGGTTGTATAAGAGATGGAGCAAAATGAGAAACCATTGAGGGAACTGAGGCAGGAGGTAACATGAAAAGATGTGCTGCCACTGTAGTAAATGATTTGCAGAAGTACAGAGTGGAAGTGACTAGACCAGTTCAGTAGCATCTGCCAAATGTGAGGAAAGTGGTGATGGCAGTGGTGGTGGGAAAAAAAAAAAAAAAAAAAAAAACTGGACTGATTTGAGAGAAATTCCAGTGTTAAAATAGAAAATAACAAATTTGATATTGGAGAAAAAGAAGAAGATATCAAAGATTACTCCCAAGTTTCTGACTGGTGCAACTTTATTGATGATAGGTTTTGATGGGGAAATCAAGAGGTCATGCTATTGAACTTGAGGTGGCTTTAAGTCATCAGCTGGAGTTGTCAAGTGGGCAGTAAAACTATAGACCTGGAGCTCAGAGGAGAAATCTAGGCTGGACATGTACCTTTGGAAGTTATCAAGGTAGAGAGAGTTGTTAAAGCCAATGGCATGGATAATTTGCCTAGGAGAAAATATAAAATGAGTGAGAAGAGAGAAAGACCTAGAACTCAACTTTGAGAGAAGAGCATAAGTCTGCAAAGAATTATAACAAGGAGCTTCCAGATAAATAGGAGGATCACTAGGAGAAAATAATGTCAGAGAAGCCACTGGAAGAAAGTTTCAGGAAGGATGGCAAGGATAATAGGGTCAAATGCTGCTGGCTGGTCGAATAAAATGAGAATTGAAAACTGAATATAGCAAAATGAAGGTCATAGCCATAGTAGTATAAACTGGTTGGGATTGATGGAACTAGAAGTCAGAGTGAGTGAGGTAAATGGGTAATGAGGAAACGGACACAGGAATTATGGATAACTCTAGAAATTTGTCTATGAATGAAGGACAGTGAGTAGAGCGGCAGCAAGAGAGAAAAATGGGATAAATGGAGTGATCTTAGCCATAAAATTCAAATCTATAATGACAGTGTTTCAGAATTTCCCCACATTTCTAGGCTATTGATGTGATTCTCATGTAGAACCATAAAATTTGAGCATTTTTCAAAGATTTGTGTAGTTTGTAATCAATCATAAATTTTATGTGGTTCTAGGAGGCTTCATTTTCTTTCGTATAGTGATCATTAATCTGGTTATGATTGTGGCACAGAGAAGCCCGATTCATCTATGCACTCAGAGGACAGACTAGAGTGCCTATAGAAGTTTAGGTTATTGTCCATCTGTTGCTGAGGAAGTAAAAGGAAGAAGTAAAGGTTTAAGTAACCTAAGACATAGATACTTAAAAAGTCCTTGGGTATCAACCATTCATCATTGTTTTTTATTAAATATATATTAAGCACATGCTGCATACCAGCTATTTTGTTAGATTTTGAGAATACAAAGGTGAATAAGACACAACTCCTAATCTCAAGATGCTCAACAAATAACAGGAAATGAATATGTGTAAACATATGCTACCAGTACACTGTAAACATGCCATGAAGAGATATGCACAAGACGCTACACCAAAAAAGGTGCCTGAAGCATCAGACTGATAAATGAGAATGTGTGTCTAAACGTGTGTGTGTGTATGTGTGTGTGTGTGTGTGTGTGTCCCTGAGGGGGCTCAGTTGTAGAATATTTCATGGAGATGAAGACATCCGAATTGAGTCTTAAAAAGTATTAGTTTACATTTATTGAGAGATTACAATGTGCCAGGTAGAGTGGTAAGCACTTTACACCTTAACAAATGTACTATACTCACTTTAGAGATAAAGAAATTGAGGCAAATAGAGTTGAAATAACTTGTCCATGGTGACACAAACTACTGAGTGTCAGAGTTGGGGTTTGAACCCTGTCTTCAGAGCCCATCGTCTGGACTAGCATGCTACATACCATATACCATGGACCATGACTTAAAATTAGAGATTAACCAAGCTTTATATATGTCGGTGATGGCGGAGGAAAAGGCACATCTCAGGTGTGAAATTCAGTCTCTCTTACTTTTGGGTTTTCTCATCCCACTCTGATTGCAGAATGCTGAAACAGCTATCCCAGGGTTAAAAAGAGGGAGACATGACCACTTTCCCAGGTCACATTTAGAATGCCAGTAAGCAGAAGGAGGCTAATTATAAAATAATCTATTATCTGGTTTCCTGGGTACCAATAGAGAATAAAACCAAATGGATTACAGATTCTGTCCATTTTGAAGTTTGCTATGAATAGACTAAAGGATAATTTTGTATTTAGGTTAATAAGTTCATCTTAAGAAAAACAGCTAATAAGGAAGCAATCCTGCTCCTTTCTTAACGATCGCAAGTTAGGCTTCATCAGACCACTTAGCAGTCATGGCACATAGAGCACAAGAGGTGATTAATACCACCACCCTGGGATGTAGGGATGTACAGAATAAATAAATAGAAGATCATAAAAGAGAAACAGTGTTCACCTGGACAAGGGCAGGAAGATGTTAGGGTTAATCATGCCTAGCTTCCCAGAACACTGAATTCAGACAGAAGAATGTTCTTTTATGAGCAGGGACTCTCAGCAACAGTCCTAAGATCAAGGGAGGAAAGAAACAAATCTACTTCTCATGCAATGACACATTTATGTGATTGCTGGAGACAGAAATGGTCTAAATTCACACAATACAGATTGCATACATCAGAGACACAATATAATAGCAACCTTACATTTAGGACTTAGACAAACAGAGAAGACAATAGAAGAGTCTGGCATTGCCTTGGATTTTTTGAGAATTCCAGAGTGAGGATTTTGGGGAGATTATCTTTCAGATAACTGAGAAGACCTTAGGGGGATAATTAAAAAGTGGGAGGACAAAGGCCTCTAAACTGTCCGACTTACTTTACAGGTTTTCTTCATGTTTCCAAGCTTCTTACCTTTTTATAGCACAAAGGCAAATTACAAAATAAAGAAAAAAACGAGAAGACAAAAGAAGAAATTAGAGTAAAAGAAAAAGATGGAGAACAAGAGGAGGAAGAGAAAAAAGCTATTAAAATGATAAAGACAGAGAAGGAAGTTAAGGAAAATGAAAGAATAAAGTTAAAACTAAAAAGAAAAAAGATAAGAAAATAAAGCAACATTTCAGGCTAAAAATGGAAGGTTCAACAAAGATAAAACCTAAAAAATAGAAAGAAAGAAAAAGAAAAACTAAAACCAGTGAGATTTTTTACAAATTGAAACATGAAAGAAGGATAAAAGATTAAAGATAAAACCAGCATAAATAAAAAACATAAAGGGCTAGAATCAGTGAGATAAAAATCTGGAAACATGAAAGTTAAAGGAATGAAAGATAAAAGCTAAAAGAAGAAAATCCAAGTTAAAAGCAATACTTAGAAGTTGAGCATAAAATTCTTTTAAAGACTGCTTAAAATTTGTTTTCTTCTTAAAATGGAATAGAAAAAAAAAGAATTTTAGAAAGTACAGACAAGGAAAAAACAAGAGTCCTAAAGAATGAAGCAGAACAAACTAAAATAGAAATAGGGAAAAAATTAAATAATCAACATACACCATGGCAACAAGAAATTCTAAAATAATATCAGGATGCTGCTTTGTACCATAGAATATGTTCTGGATATAACAAGGAAACAAAAGGAATGGGACAAAGAGGGGAAAGCAGCGAGCACCTAGCTGACTGCACTCTGAAAACATATTCTCAGTTCCTGCACAAACTTCCACCTCTCCAGTCCCAATTTGGAGGTCCCTCTGACCCAGAATAGAAAACAACATAGCATTTTTCTCTAATCCTCAGCTCAGCTTGCATGACTGCTACAATAAGAGACGCAGACAGAAGCCTCAGCAGTTTAGATATGGTGAACCCTAGGCAAAATTGCAAATGATAATCTGTTTCACTTTTTTGTTTGTTTGTCCTTTCAATATCCTCCTACCCTTTAATCTATCACTCATTCATTTATTAGTTAATTACCACTTAGTGTGAATTAGCTTAATTCAACCCTTTTCAGGATAATTTTCATTTTAAAAGAAGGCCCATTGGAGAGAGATTTGGGGTAGTGATTGTTTCTTCCCACCCAGTGTTCTAGCGATTGGCAACACCAGGAAGATTCATGTCAGATATCTTCCTTGCTCCACCCCCACTATACCCCTTCTCTTGCCACCCTTCTCTACCCTGCTCTTTGTCCTGGGAGGGTGACCCATCTGGATTGTGGCCATGGCCTTGCTTGCTCTCTGTCTTCTGGTTGATTTTACCAATGAAAGGCATAGGCAGGAGCCTAAAAAATAAGAGGAAAGTGAGATCAAGGTATTTATTCCTGTGTTTCACTCATCACCATGGATTGGCTGCAACCCTCTACCAAGGCCACAGCTCCTACCTGAGGGCCTTCTCCTGAGCTACATCTTCTGGATTCTGAGCACAGGTAATTTGCTCTCTCCCTTGACTCTTCAGCCCCAGAGGTGGTGGTGACTGGCTCCCTAGCTGCTGCCTGCCCCAGGACACTTCGCTGTCCAGTTCTTAGCTTGTTGCTTTCTCTGCCTGGTCCTGAGGGTTGTAAATAGCCCTTTGATTAATTCCTCAATTTATTCACATCGAGTGTACCATCTGTTTCCTGCTGGGACCCTGATTGACACAGTAGGTAAAAGTATGTCATAGGCAAATTTAATTTTAGCATTCTCCACCGTAACATTCAGTGCCCTCATACTACCCATAGGCTCACTTCCCATTTTGAACAATTCCAGGGCTCATGAAGCCATCGTATCATCTGGAATGTGTCTGACTTCCTTTCTTGTCCAAATTTATTTGTGTATTGAACCATTTTCCCAAGACACAGATCTCTTCAGTGTGCATGCAGGTGAGTTCCTATAAGCTAATCTCTGCCAGAAAATGTATAGTCTCTCACTCAGGTAGCAGAGTGTCTCCTAATGGACCTCAAATTACAACATAAGCATGAGTTATTCTAAACACAGTTCTTAGCTAGCATCTCACCCTCCAGTTTTGTTTTCCACCTACCTATTCTAAGCACTGCAGCCAGATACATTTCTCTGTAAAGACATTCTCACTATGCTACCCACTGTTTTTTAAAAGCCTCAATTGCTACTCATTGTCCATAGGATAGATTCACAATCTGGACCCAAACTGTGTCTCCTGTTTTATCCACTGCTACAGAGAGACCTAGTATTAGGGTAACAGCATAAGATGGGAAAATGAAAAAAAAAAACTCAACATTATCTCCTCTTTCCAAAAATATTTTCTTCTTTCCTTCTTCAGTACAGAAGAATAATGTCATGTGGCAGAGGTAGACTTTTTCATGAGATGACATTCATAATTTTTCTCCAAGTTTAGTTTCTATTATGATGAAAAGTTGCAAGGTTTTCACTGTCAGGGAAGAATTAAAACTGTGACATAAGCTTCTCAACTTACCTGATTTCATGTGCTATTAAATTTTCATTCATATTACTTTTTAGACTACTAAAATTTTTTCTGAGATTTTTGTGACATTATGTTGTGGCACATTAGGTTGTGTAAATTGATTATAACCTAGGGTACCAAAGTTGTGCAACATCTCCTAATGCCAGTGCTACACAAAGTATTGTTTCTGCCATACCTGGACATATCCACCATATGCATTCTGACTTCCCTCCTTCCATGTCTCACTATTACCTGCCTGAAATGGCCTTTATCCTCCTCTCTGCTTACCTGAACACTGCTGGCACATATCATGTGCTAAATAACTAGGAGGCATTATCATTATATCCACCACTCACAGCTCATCCAAGCACTACTTTCTCTAAAGATATTACTGCTTACTAATTAATTTACCATATACTACTTTATGGTATGTGTTTATTAGCTTAGGAGTCCCTGATTAGACTGTAAGCAACTTTAGGAAGCTACCATGTCTAGTATCTCTTTCAATCTCACATCCCCATTGGCAGAAAATAGAAACTCAATAAATAATTTATAGCTAAAGTCAAAGCTTATTCTATCCTCCAAAGGCAGCTCTAAGGAGTCATTCCTCTCAATCTGACAGAAAAGAGGTGACTTCAATGCCTTTATCTGCTTGTAGAGATCTTCAACTACCCCCAAAACGAAAATGCTGGTAATTGATCTTCTACCCAAAAGGAGCCAACAAATAGCAGATGCAGAGAAAGTCTAATCAAGTAAATGTTTTGCTTTCCCTAGAACTCCTTTGCTGCCCTGTGTGGCAGGTCTTTGTAGTTTCTAGCCAGTCTCCAACCTTTATCTCCTCAGTGTTCATCTTATCACATTGCCCTGTATGTTATATAGGACACATACCAGATTGCTAGAACAAATAAACCCCACAATTCAGTAGCATAGATGAAGCACTTGTTCTTCTCTTTCAGAACAGAACCAAGGTAAGTAAATGGCTCTTCTCCAAAAGGATATACAGAGACCCTAACTAGTTTTGACTGTGCCCCAACCAGTTGCCCTTGTCCTTGCAGTCAAGGCTGACTGATTATATCCACATTCTAGCTCACATGAAATAAAGGAAAACAAAGTGGAGGGCAGCCAATATCTGCCTAAGTGTCTATCACAACAGTAAGAGACTTTCCATAACTAGAATCCTAAAGATGAATCACGTTGCTTCTCATGGTTATGGGCAGCAGAAAGCTCTGGGAGTGGGAGCTCCAAGCCCAATATCATATCTCTACTACCACCGAGACATGAAGCCTTGGTTTGAAGATGTCCAAAAGCATTTCCCATAATTGGAATCTCCATCCCTGCTTATGTGTATATGCAGCCTAAGTATGAGTCAACACGTAAATATCCTCAAATAGAAGGATGTCAAGAACTACCCTGCCTAAATCCTCCAGTCTCCTGGCCACATCCCTAATTAGTATTAACTACTCCCGGCACCCATGGTCTCAGGCCTGACACTTTAGGCCAGTGGTATTTCAACTGCAGTAATCCCTCCCCACCACCACCTGGTGACATTTGGCAATGTCTGTAGGCATTTGTGGTTGTCACAACAGGAGAGGGGAGGTGCTACTGGCATCTAGTGGATAAAGGCCAGGGATACTGCTCAACATCATACTATGCACAGGATAGCTGCCCAGGACAAATAATTATCTAGCGCAAAATCTAATGGTAATAACACTAAGAAATCTAGGGCTGGGCACAGTGGCTCACGCCTGTAATCCCAGCACTTTGGGAGGCAGAGGCAGGCAGATCACCTTAAGTCAGGAGTTCGAGAACACTAAGAAATCTTGCTCTAGGACAATTCTGATTATTCCAAGAAATCTTACAGGGAGCTAGACCCAAACTCCTAGCGTCATGGATTCTGTTAGTTTTGTTTTTCACTTATGCTTTACTTGATTTTCTCACCACACGTTGCTTAAGACCCTTGGTCTAGGTTTTTATGGAAGTTAATAGTCTCAGTAGTGTATGACCACTAACATTATTTAAACTTAAATAATTAAATAATTTAAACTTAAATAATGTTAGTGGTCATACACTACTGAAACTTTCATAAAAAGTTGCTCTTGGCTGGGTGTGGTGGCTCACGCCTATAATCCCAACACTTTGGGAGACTAAGGTAGGTGGATCACTTGAGGTCAGGAGAATAAGACCAGCCTGGCCAACATGGTGAAACACCATCTCTACTAAAATCACAAAAATTAGCCAGATGTGGTGGTGGGCATCTGTAATTCCAGCTACTCGGGAGGCTGAGGCAGGAGAATGGTTTGAACCCAGGAGGTGGAAGTTGCAGTGAGCAGAGATCATGCCATTGCACTCCAGCCTGGTCAAATAGAGCAAGACTCCGTCTCAATTAAAAACAACAACAAAAAATATTTAATTGCTCTTCGTAGTAAGATAAAATTTACTAACTCTTAAGGAATATTAAATTTGTTCCCATTATTAGCAAATAATGAATATAGGAACTCAGCTTAGTGGACAAAGAATGGGACTAGGGACGAGGTTTTTAATCCTGTTCTGCCACTGACTAGTTGTGTGATCTTGAGCAAATCACAGTCCTGAGCTTCAGGCTTCCCTTTCAGTAAAATGAAGGGTTGGATAAAATTTAGTCACGAAATTATTTAGTCATGAAATTATTCTTGTGTCTAATCTTCTGTTGCAATAATTACCTCTTCACTTCTCTTTTCTTTCTATTTACACACACAGAGAGACATGCACAAACACGCATACACACCCTCATTTCTACAAAATAGGTAATTTCCTCAGTCAAATTTATATTCCTTAGAATTTAACCAGTAGCAGTTTGTGACAGCAGTTATTAAGCCAATAGGCAAATCTATCCATATCCTCATCTAATCCTTTTTTCTAATTTCAAACTTGCCATTGCTCAACTTAATTGTATGAACTCAGCCAAGTTTTTTAATCTCTTTGGGCCTTAGTTTTCACTTGGCAAATTAAGGGAGTTAATTTCCAAATTTCCTTGCAATTCTGATACACTATTCCTACTCAGAACTTCTTCAGGCCTAATCTTGCCCCCTTCTAAGCTGGTAATGATTGGTACCGTGAAAATATAATGAACACACAAGTAGGACATCACCATGCATAAAACGGCAGTAGAAAAAAATACTTACTTTTTGTAATTTCAAGAATAGTTTTTGACAAGGAACGTGCAAAAAAAAGAGTAGCTATCTATTTTGTGATTTTTATCTTTGTGATTTTGTCTTTCTTTTTTACTGTATTTTATAGTCAAACTCAAAGAAACAGAGAATAATAAATCAAATTTAAATATAAACATATAAAGATGCTTCTCTTCGAGTTCCTAAATAACTGTCCCAAACCTGATTTCCTATATTATATGAAACAGAAAGAGACACACACACTCACAAATAATTTTATTTTTCTCATCATGGTTTGCAAAAATGGCTGTTTATAATTTGGTCTTAAAAAAATGTTTCTGCATCACAATAATGCACCGTTAGTGTAAGGAAAGCTGTGACAGGCTTTAGGCAACACTCAGCATAATGATTAATTAAGTTCAAATTAGTTGAAGTTCAGGTTTATGATGAAAAAACTTTACAATACTTCTGGCCTTAGGGTTTCTGTGTAATTGCTGTGAGCACCAGATGATACGCAGGTATATTCTGTGCTCAGTGTGAGTAAATATCTGAACACTAGAGACAAAGAATATTGACCAACCAGCTTCTTGTCTTTTCAGGATTCACCTTGCAATAGAAGTAAATAGTTGCCTCTAAATTCTTGGACTTGACATCCCAAGGACACCACCATGCTGCTTACAAGTAGATCATCAGTGGGCAGAAATGAGGTCTCAGGTATTCATCTAATGAGTAGACAAAACTTCTTCCAATTGCCACTCTCCGTAAAGCAATTTGGGCTCTCATTTTATTTTTTTTCTTAAACTTTTATTTTAAGTTCTGGAGTACATGTTCAGGATGTGCAGGTTTGTTACATAGGTAAATATGTGCCATGGTGGTTTGCTGCACAGATCTACCCATCACCCAGGTATTAAGTCCAGCTTCCATTCTTTCTTGTTTCTGATGCTTTCCCTCCCCCAATCCCCACCAGACAGGCTCCAGTGTATATTGTTCACCCACCATGTGTCCACGTGTTCTCATTATTCAGCTCCCACTTATAAGTGAGAATATGCGGTGTTTGGTTTTCTGTTCCTGTGTTAGTTTGATGAGGATAGTGGCTTCCTGTTTCATCCTTGCCCCTGCAAAGAACATATCATTCCTTTTTGTGGCTGCATAGTATTCCATGGTATATATGTACCACATTTTCTTTATCCAGTCTATCACGGATGGACATTTGCATTGATTCCAGGTCTTTGCTATTGTGAATAGGGCTGCAGTGAACATACCAGTGCATGTACATGTATAATGAAATAATTTACATTCCTTTGAGTATATACCCAGTAATGGGATTGCTGATTCAAGTGGTATTTCTGCCTCTAGATCTTTGAGAAATCATCACACTGTCTTCCACAAAGGGCGAATTAATTTACACTCCCACCAACAGTGTAAAAGTGTTCCTTTTTCTCCACAACCTCTTCAGTATCTGTTGTTTCTTGACTTTTTAATAATCGCCATTCTGATTGGTGTAAGATGGTATCTCATTGTAGTTTTGATTGACATTTCTCTAATAATTTGTGATGTTGAGCTTTTTTCCATTTGTTTGTTGGCTGCATGAATGTCTTCTTTTGAGAAATGACTGTTCATGTCCTTTGCCCACTTTTTAACGGTGTTGTTTTTTTCTTGTAAATTTGTTTAAGTTCCTTGTAGACTCTGGATTTATTAGACCTTTGTCAGAAGGATAGATTACAAAAATTTTCTCCCATTCTATAGGTTGTGTTTATTCCACTGATTATTTCTTTTGCTGTGCAGAAGCTCTTTAGTTTAATTAGATCCACTTGTCAATTTTTGCTGTCCTTGCAATTGCTTTTGGCATTTTTATTGTGAAACCTTTGCCTGTGCTTATGTCCTGAATGGCATTGCCTAGATCTTCTTCTAGGCCTTTTATAGTTTGGGACTTTACGTTTAAGTCTTTAATCCATCTTGAGTTAATTATTGTATAAGGTGTAAGGAAGGGGTTCAGTTTGAATTTTCTGCATATGGTTAGCCAGTTCTCCCAGCACCATTTATTCAATAGGGACTCCTTTCCCCATTGCTTGTTTTTGTCAGGTTTGTTGAAGATCAGATGGTTGTAGGTGTGCAGTCTCATTTCTGAGTTCTCTATTCTGTTCCATTGGTCTATGTGTCAATTCTTATACCAGTACGACACTGTTTTGGTTACTGTACAGGCTACCACTTTAACAAGCAACTTAGATGGGTGGTTCACTGAACAGTCAGAACTCATCAGATACAGAGAGCTTTGTTTTTTCTCCAATTTTAGCTCCTACTGTGCTGTTAAATCTCCCTTTTTAATCTTTGAGAACCTCTGAAACCAGTTCTGTATCTTTCTGGCCATTTTCAGTTATTTGCAAAAATAGAAACCTCAGTCCAATTTAAAATTTCAATCTCTTCCCACCCACCACTCCTCCCCAGCTTATAGCTGAAGGAATTGCAGTGGGAGGAAAAAGAGTTAGGTCTGCTCTGTCACCCTGCTTTTCTTTCTGGACTAGACATTGAGAGGAGAAATGTCTTTGCTTAGTGGGCGAGTGATTATAATCCAGTGCCAGATGTCCATGCTTCCCCAGCTAACGCAGTCTGGTCAAAGATGTTATCTGTATGGTAGGCATCCAAAGACTGCCTCTCTTTGGGTATATGAGTGAGTTCTGGGGAGGTGTGGGACTTCCTCACTACACAATTCCCTGTTGTGAAGACAAACAGCTATCACCACCAACTACCACCCTCCTCTTCTCCCTTCTCACTCCCTCCCCATACTCACACACTACATGTCCTGACCTTGGGAGTCACCAAGGCTTTTTCTGCTGGACCCACATGCCCTGCAGGTAGCCAGCCCTCTTGGAGGGTCCACACATCCTTTTCCCTGCAGGCACAGAGACTTGTCAGTAAATCTTTGCCCGAATAAACCATCCCCGTAGGAATGAGGTACTAAGTGTCCCTTCCTTGCAGATGTTTCCAAAGAAGTAGTGTGTCCTTATCTTTCCTTGAGGAGGTGAAAGGAAAACCACAACATTTTCCATTTTGACAACTCACACCCTATTTTCTCAATCTGCCTTTCCCTCCTTTACATCTCCTCTACCCACAACCTTTTTTCTTTCTGCTTTCTTCCATTATTTTTATTTGAGTTGAGGATGAGAATAGTGGTTGAAATGACAGTGTCTGCTACCTCTACGTACGCTCAAAAAGATGTATCATCTCAAATGTTTGTAATTATCTCTGGAATGTAAAGAAAGGGGACAAAGCACGAGTTTGACTGTCACATCGCCAAGTCAATTGGCACATCCCAGCCTCAGGTACTCAGAAGGGCAGTACATCTGTATACCTATAAAAGGTCATCTTTATATGTGAGACCCAGACAGGAGTTCAAGATCCAGCTCTGCTTCTTAACGTGTTGTGTGGTCTTAAAGAAAACTGCTTGATTCAGGTTCAATTTTTTCATCTCTAGAATAAGGACAAAACCAACCTTGTGGAATCTTGAGCTATGATTTGTAAATGCACTCAAGAATATAGATGATTTAATGTTATCATCATACTCACAAACAGCATTGTGGCAACTATGTGGGAGACACTGGGTAGGTAAGGCCTGGGCTCTGACATCAAGAATTTCACAATCTAATATAGAGACAGACACATAAAATGTGGCAAGTGCAAAGAAAGGTACATATAGAGTACTTATTAGCTCAGATGAACCAGGGGAGCTGTGAGGTAAGGTGTCTAGGAAGACCTCTGTTTTCATTGCCTCTTAGTCATTCTGCTTGTGAGAAGAGTATTTCTGTCCTAAGGTTATGGGGATGGCTGAACACTTGACAGTGGACAGAAGAGATCAGCAATTTATTAACCGTATATACTCACAGCTCAGGGTCGGGAGTGAGGGAAGAACACCATATACTGTGCAAAGCCCGTGAGAGTTGTACCCAGAAAATGAGTGAACAATCAGAAGCTTTGTAGTATCAAGAGGTATAGTGCTCTCTGGTTCCCACAAGGTATATGTGATTGAATTGTTCAAACAATTCTGCAGACCAGCCTGGTCAACGTGGTGAAACCTGATCTCTACAAATAATAAAAAACCTATCTGGGCATGGTGGTGTGCACCTGTGGTCCCAGCTACTCAGGAGGCTGGGGTGAGACAATCACTTAAACCCAGGTAGTTGAGGCTACAGTGAGTTGTGATCATACCACTCCACTCCAGCCTGGGCAACAGACAGGGAACCTGCCTCAAAAAAACTAAAAAATAATAAATAAACAAATAAATAATTCTTCAGGCTGACAAGAAACTGAAACTCACTACTCAGAGATAACAGAAAACTGTACTTGGGCCCATGATGAAGAGAATCATTTATCAAGGAGACCTTATCTAAAGGAGTAGAGTAACAAGGGGAACTTGCAGCTAGACCATTCGAACCCCTCCTGATTTCACCAGATGTCGTGACAACACATAGTATGGAGCCTGAATTTCAGCCCTTGAGTCATAGCCTCCTGCAGCAAACATTATCTGAACTCTTAAATAACATTGACTAAGAGTAATAAGAGTGACTGGCACAGAGGTGGTGTCACGGCATTCCAGTTGGAGTAAATAGCATTGCCGAAGGCAAATTTTTTCCCCCACACAGTGTAGGCAAGATCTTACACATTTAATGTGCTGAAACATAAATTGTTAAGCAGACCATGGTAGGAAAAGAAGCCAAAGGGATGGATAGACAGAGGGTGATCACAGAGGGTCTTGCAGTCCAGGGAAAGAGCTTAGACACCATTCAGATATCGAATACTAAGAAGTATTCTTCTAAAAATGGTTAAGGATCCAAAAAATTGGGGAAAAAAATTTAAAGCAAGTCATACTAATTTTTACCACATGGAAATTTTAATATTTTAGTGATGTGCATTTATAGACCTCCCCAACGGTGTGCATAAATATTGCATAATCTTCTTGAACCTGGGGGCATTATTAGTCTTTTAGGGATATTTTTTCCAGAACATCAATGAACTGTTCCAGAGAACAAAGGTTACAAATTACTGTGGTAGGTAAAGAAGGGTCATTAAAAGATTTCAAACTGGGAGTGACATCATCATATTTGTACTTTAAACACTCTAATAGATGCGTAGAAGACAGATTTGAAAGGATCAAAATTTGGGTAGTTAGTGAGTTCAGTTAGGAGGTTGTGGAAGCAATCCAGGAAAGCAATCATGAATAAAAACAAGGTAATAGAAACAGAAAACAGGGAAATTTGAAAAATGATTTTATGTATTAGATGAGGTCAATGTATCAGTGCAAGAGCTAGGTCATGTGCAGTCACAAACACATACCCAAACTTCAATTACTTACCCTGATAAAAGTTTCAGTCCTGTTTACACTAAACGTGTATCATGAGTTGGTGGGGGGATGGGTTCTGCTCCATAGAATCACTCAGTGATCCAGGTGATGGAGATTCTATCATCTTATAGCAGCATGATATGGTAAAGAGAGCTTCTTGAGTCATTACAAGGAGAAAGAGCGTGGTGATGTAGACCCTGGCTTTGGTCTGAAATAACATTTGTTACTTTTGGTTACAGCCTGCTGATCAGAATGAGTCACATAACCTGCCTAATTGCAAAGGATCTCCCATTATCCTCCATGTGTCTAGGAAAGGAAGGAAAACCAAATATTGGTAATGCCTTCCACAGTATGTGAGGAAGAAGAAAGAATCAAGGATAATTCCCAAGGGTGACTAGGCAGATCATAGTTCTGTGAACTGGGAGCTGGAGGGTATCAGAAGCAGCACAGAAAGTTTGGAAGAGAAGATGATGACTTCCATTCTGAACATCTGTATTGTTATGTGTTAAAGGAATTTTCGTTTGAAGATAACAGGTAGATTGTTGAACAGGTTAAGTTTGAATCTCAAAGCAGAATTTCTGTCCTGTAACTAAAACTTAGGAATCATCATCAGTCATTAAAACCAAGAGTGGAAATACCATCCAAGAAACTAAAATGTTCCCAAAGGAACACTGGAGTTTTGGGTTTGATTGAAAACCCCAAGAAGGGGACAGGAAACTGTCAGAGCAGGTACGAAGAGAACCCAGAAATCTTATTTCAAAAACAGTGAAAAAAGGTGAGCCTTTCTGAGAGAACATGATCAGCAACAACAAACACAAATGAGAGATCCTGTGAGATAAAGGCCCAAAAGGGCCCAGAGGATTTGGCGGTTAAGAAGCCATAGATGATCTCAGTAGGAAGAGGCTCTTGGGAGGAGTAGAGGCACAAGCTAGGCGGACAGGATCTGAGCAGTGAAAGGAAATGGAAGGAGATGGAAGAGGAAATGACAGTCAAGTTCTGCTTCTAGCCTTCTTCCTCAACTGCAGTGAGGCATTTATTTATTCAACCAACATTTATTAATGGTAAGGATTTATTAGAGTACAAACAAGATAGATGAGCTTTGTGATCTTAAGATTTTGTTCTTAAGTAGACAATTTTTTTTTCTCCTCAGTCTTCCTGTAACATTTTGCATAGCCCTTTATTTTAGCACTTTTCATATCATATTGTATTGTACTTATTTATTTCTCCATTTCCCTCTTAGCAACTAATTATTTCAGGATAAAAAAAGGGTAGAGAGTTCATTGTTTTGTTTATACCAAAAGCTCATGACAGTGCCTGAATATAGTAGGTATGCTTAAATGTGTTTGGAGGTTTCGTTGTTGCTGTCGTTTCTGAGATGGAGTTTCACTCTTGTTGCCCAGGCTGAAGTGCAAAAGCACGATCTCGGCTCCCTGCAACCTTCGCCTCCCAGGTTCAAGAGATTCTCCTGGCTCAGCCTCCAGAGTAGCTGGGATTACAGGCGTGCGCCACTGCACCCGGCTAATTTTTTGTATTTTTAGTAGAGATGGAGTTTCACCATGTTGGCCAGGCTGGTCTTGAAATCCTGACCTCAGGTGATCCACATGCCTTGGCCTCCCAAAGTGCTGGGATTACAGGTGTAAGCTACCACACCCAGCCAGAGTTTTTAAAATAATTTAATCCTCACAACTCTGTGAAGGAAGTATAACTGATTTAATTTCACAGAGAAGGTAGCTGAGACTCGGGTTAGAAATGGCAGGTGGCAGAGCTGAGACCAAAATCCAGTCTCCGACTCAAAGTCATTTTCTCTCTGTCACATCAGAACTGCTTTTTCTGGGGTGATGGATTCAAAATGACTTATGTATTGCTTTTCAAATCCCTCGTTATATTCAAGATAACAGATTAATAGTGCAATCTGAAGTGTGGATAGGTCAATAGATTAAAACTATTCTGCAAATTCCCATAGTGCCTGAATTCATAATCTTGACTGAGCTAACCTACTACTGAACATACTATAGTACATAACATATTACTGAATAAACAATACAATACTATACTACAACTGTACTACACTATAGCTGAACATACTATACCACAGATTGGTCCCACAAATAGTTTGACTTACACAATTTTTCAAACTTACAATAGGGCAAAACGGATATCCATTTAGTAGCAACTATATTTTGAGTGCCAATATAGCCATTCAGTTTTTCACTTTCAGTTCAATATTCACTAAATTACCTGGGATATTCAATACTTTATTATAAAATAGGCTTTTTGTTAAATGATTTGGCCCAACTGTGAGCTAATATAAGGTTTTTTAACACATTTAAAGTGGGCTAAACTAAGCTATGCTATTTGGTAGGTTAGGTGTATTAAATGTATTTTTACTATGATATTTTCAATTTATGATTAGTTTATTGGTACACAAACTCACGATAAATTGAAAACCATCTGTGTACTATACTGTAGCTAAACGTACTGTACTGTAGTATGTTTAACTATGTGAGATTGCTCTTTTACATCCAGAAAAGGTCAAATACATCAGTGCTTTCATATGATTCAACCTAATAAGCTATAGGGTAATTTTTTTCTATAGTATGAAACTAAAAGTATGAATTAGTAGTATGAACTAATTAGTATGAAATTAGGCAGTGGGGTGAAGAAGAAATATTTTGGAAACAGACTAACACTGCCCTAACAAGGCTTGTGACCATGTCATTTAAACTTCCTAAGCCTCAGCTCCCTAATTGTTAGAATGGAATTAATGATTTCTTTCCTAATGGTTGCTGTAAGAATTGAATGATATGGTCATGTACATAAAAGGCCCAGCTCTATACCTGATCCATTAAAGAAACTAAATCAATGGCAGCTATAATTATGATCACAAGGGAACATGGATGCTTTTGATATAGGTGTTATTTAATCACTAGTATGTATTTCCAGGTTTAATTCTGGAGCAGAATTATAATTTGCTGTACATATTGTTTATATAATAATTTCTCTCGAATTGCTTGTTTTAATGCATATTACTTGCCTTAAAATTAAAGGTTGGTTGTATGGAGCACATACCAGCTATCAACAAACAGTTGCCCACCAAGTAATATCTTCTACTAAAAGGTAATCTTCAACAAGGAAGAAGTAGCCACACAGTGGACTTTCAATGATAAATATTTATATGAAATTTATCAAAGAATTCCCAGGAGCACTGACTGCTCTAAGATGTAGAAAAGAAACTTAGCCAACATCTTCCTTTTGAAATGAAAATTAGTAGACAGAAGTGGCTAGACCAAAAGCAATCTAGATAAGGGATGAACCCCATCTTCATGCTCAGAGTCCTTTAGTTAGAACTATGTGGATAATAAAGAAGTTTTTTAATACAATTTTATTTAAAAATCCATGTTTTACTAACATCAACTTCTGAAAATTGATCATCCATCTATATAACTGAAAGGATAAAATGGAAATTATTTGAAGAGAAAGAGTACTTCAGTATCCTCTTAAAGCCCTAGTTTATTGTCCCATGGAAACTTAACTGTACATCTAATTGATAGAATTCTATTATGGATTTTGCTTGTATAGGCACACTGGTTATTCAATAAAGATTGGGAATGAGGCAATGGACTTCATAATCTCTGCACTTTTTTCTATAGATAAAGATAAAATGAGTAAGAATTTCAAAGTCTACAAACTAAGATATACGAAAATGCATTTTTGGTTTTTATGATTTTATTTTAGACTCTATGGTTCAATCTGATAGTGACCGTATACTTCCTCAGATTCTGCAATTTTTCAGATACTTCAGATTGTAAATACAGAAACACCAGGATTGTTTATCTTTCCTCCTGTTCTTTCCCCTGGCATTGATAGAGGGCTCAGGTAGCACAGGGGTAAATCCTACCAGGAGAGCAGGGAGATGTGCCCTTGTCCTTTTGCACTGTCTCCCCTTTGTGCCACACTTCCCTTGCAGTTGATTCTAAGCTCTGGAGGTGCCTACAGAAGCATCACCCTTGTGGGCTAAGGAAGAGGATGTCCCCCTATCATGCTGAGTCTCCTGGGCCTTAGGCCAGCCCCTAACTTCAGCTATAACTTCTGTATGTGGCTCAGCACCAGCAGGATCAGGTCCTCACTCCAGCGGTGACTGGGCATTTTGTGAGTGTCAACCTAGCTCCCACTTAACTCTCTGCACTAGTGATGTGCTCAAGGCTTAACTGGTCTTTGTCTGATCCCTCGTAGAAGCCATCCATGCTGCACCCTTCCAATGGGATGACTCTGAGATCTCTTCCAGGAACACCGGTTCTCTCCCCGTCCATGTTCACACTCAGGATTCCTCAGAAAGCCTCCCTTAATATAATAAATTTAAGAAACTCAGACAAAGTTATCTCTGACACTCCATAGCCTTAAAAAGCATTCTGCTTATTCTCCCAAATAGTGAAATGAACAGCCTTCCCTACAAGACTTGTTTCCACTCAAGTCTCAGAACTTGGAAGAGGCTGTCTAACCTCATACTCCTACCCCAGAATCTAGCCTGAAGGGGAAAAGACAGACATAGGTCTTCCTAAATTCACATCTTACTTTTTCTTTCCTCTCTACTTGTCTTTCCCCCTTTCCTGCCCTGAAGTGTCTTTAACTAGTGCATGTGTTGGAGAACTTGTGGGTGAAGAAAATTATTTAGGAAGTTTGCATGTATAAACATGCTTCTATCTTACTTTCTGGCCAACAGTTTCTAAACCAAAGAGCAAAGAATTTGCAAAAAATTACTAAGATTGCCGGATGCAAATTTACCCTGTTCCTTCCCTACTCCAAGTAGTATGTGACCAGTTTTGTCTAGGCTGGGGGTAGGGGTAAAGTGCTTGGATTATAGTGAAGAAATTCTATTATGATTAAATTACAAAACAATTCTGCATCTTCCCTTCCTAGATGTTCTATCCTATTAGAATAGTATCTAGGTACAATTATGCACCAGGTTTTAACATGAGCCATTCCACCAAACACAGCATCTCATAGCTATAGGCCAGGGTTTTTCAACATCAGCAGTATTGACATGTTGGTGGAATAATTCTTTTTTCTAGGTCACTGTACTATTCTTTGTGGGAAGTTTAGCAGCATCCCAGACCTCTACCTACTAAATACCAGTAGCACTTTTTTCACAACCAAAAATAGACATTGCCAAATGTCCTTGGCAGGGGAAATCACCTGAGGTTGAGAACCACCGTTATAGACCCATCCTGAAGCAACATGTGATGCCTATGTACTTAGAAGCATTCTTCTAAGTGTTTTGATGATGGATTGCTTCTAAGAAGCACTCTGTAGCTGTCACTTTGCAAAATAACCTTTTTTATCTTTCCTGTGAGTCAGGTAGCACAGATTATTGGCCCCATTTCCACAGATAGAAACTTGGAAGCATTCAGCGTTCTCAATCAGGTCATGAAAGTCTGCACTTTCATTCTCCCCATCTGAAAAAGTGAAAAGTATCATCACTGCTTTTCTTCCCAAGCCTGAGATTGAGCAATAAGTACAGAGCATTGCCCCTTCCTAACTGCTTTTCCCAAACGATTCCATCCCAGGCAGCTCTAAAGACAAATTCATACTTGCAGGCCTTCCTATTTCATGGACGTAAGAAATAAAGCCTTCAACATAAATAAAGTTGGCAGCTAGCCACATATTTCATCAATGTAACTGCCAAATTACATGCAGTAGAAAATCAATTCTAGAAAAACCAATAATAATCGAATCAGTTCTTTTCCTTCATGACCAGACACAATGTAATTTTAAAAACACAGACATTAATGCACCCAACATGCCTACTACAATAGCCTCTGTGACACCAATCTAGCACTTGGGAATGAGTGCAGATAAGCTATAAATACAAACAACTGTGAACTGTCAGTTGTACAACATTCCATTCACATGGATTTCAAAAGCCAAGAAATTATACAAGAAAGCGTAACAGTTTGTGAATCTCAAAAGCACATGGCCTCCTAGTTGCTCAGGCTATCCAACCTGATCCTAGAGAGGATCCAAAAACCATGCCATATTCAAGACAGCTGAGCATTGCCAGAGAAGAGTTATTTTTCTAGGAAATGAAATCTGTTTTCTTTTTTTTTTTGTTATTATACTTTAAGTTCTGGGGTACATGTGCAGAATATGCAAGTTTCTTACATAGGTATACACGTGCCATGGTGGTTTGCGGCACCCACAACCCATCATCCACATTAGATATTTCTCCTAGTGCTATTTCTCCCTGAGACCCCTGGCCCCCAACAGGCCCCGATGTGTGATGTTCCCCTCCCTGTGTCCATGTGTTCTCATTGTTCAGCTCCCACTTATGAGTGAGAACATGCAGTGTTTGGGAAAATCCACTATTTTCTATACATACAAGAGCTTGGTAGAATATGATTATTGTAGGTTGTGTGCAATATCTCTGTGGAAATTCAGGTCAGGGACCACATACTTTGCATCCACGGATGAGAAAGGCATCCAATTTAAAAACTGAATTGAGTAGCAGGTCTCAATAAGTATCATCTGAGAGTGAGTGAATAAGGGATATAAGACTAAAAAATATAGATTATATCTAAAAAAATTCAGGAACTAGGCAAATAACAAAAATGAAAAATAAACTCTGATCTGATATAATAGTAATTTTTAATTCAATGCATTTTATTGCTACCAGTTGTAAAATCATAACTGAGAAATGTGAAGAACGGGTTCATATCATTTACGGCACATATATTTTTGTTCATTAATATGCATAGCCAAAATAGCATGCATATGAGCTAGCATATTCCTTCTCAAAATGTTAGTAAAAGATTATAACTTAAGCATTAAATATACCAAATAGATCATTTTTCATAATTACTTTAGTAATCAATTAATGTTGCATGTATCCAGATATATTTCTAGCTGAAGACCTGAATATGTGACAAGGTCTATTAATCATAATTGTTCTAACGTCACTTAACATAAATGAATTTTAAAATAAAACCTTGTGAGAATCAGTGATCCAAAACTAAAATCATCATGAAAAATCTAAAACTCCTGTAACTAAAGGAATAAAATCTTCACAGTACCACGTCTGCCTATGAATCTGGAAGGTCTTGAGTGCCCTCTACAGGATATTTAAGTAACTTTCACAGATTGATGTTTACTTTTCCCAAATATACTTAGCCAATTTCTAGAACATAAAACTAACATATCTGGGTTTTATTTTTAAATTGATTACATGTTCCCCACATAAAATTTTTGAAAGAAAAAAATTATTCATAATCTTATCATTCATAGATAACCACTATTAAGTATTTCCATATATAATCTTCGTTATGTGTACACATACACATACATTTTTATTATATTTGCTTTCTCTTAACGACATACCATAAAAATTTTGCCATCACTGATGTTGGCAGGCTGAGGGGTTGTTTTAGATTTAATAAATTTTCCAAAAATGTGCTTTATTGACAAATCACTGTTTCTCATCATCAGAATTTCTCAGTGAAAAGTGACCCCAACACCAAAAAAAAGGAAGAAGATGAATTTAAATAAAACAAAACAAAACTCAGTAACAATTCATAACCAATAAAATCAGGATACACAAGACTCTTCAAACCAAAAATACCATGGAGATATTCTGAATAGTTTTCCACATTGAGGATATAAGGTGGTCATAGAAATTAAATTAGGTAAATGAAATTGTTATCCAAACTATCAAATCTGGGGTTTCAGGCCAAGAATAACACTGTTAGTACAGTAAAGTTAAAGTAGCATTGCATTAAATTAGCTAGATAAGTGCCTTAGTTTCTATTTTACTTGTTCTTGATTTTATTATTCTTCAAGGTAGTTTACACTTTAGAAAATAAAGGCATATTTGACATACTAAGTGCCTGTCAAAATCAGAGGTGGCTCCCTCTTCTAGAGTAGGCCTGATTTTGTTTTTTTTTTAATTATTCTTTAAAATAAAGCAATGATGTACATCTTTAAGGATGCCAAATAGATTAGGCATTCTTAACACTTGATTTTAAAACAATCTTTAAAAACATTATGATATTGACACACTAGTTTAGCTTACCTGCACGTGGAGTTAATTCTTTTTCATTTGTCCAAGTCTTACAGACCTCACTTTCTTATTTGTTAGGTTGCAAAATCAGCGAATCAAGAAAATATGATAATATAGAGCTATAGAGTAAAGGCTAAATGATTAGGCAAATATTAAATGTATAAATGATGGTGTCACCTCACAAAGTGCTGATTAAAGACTTGATATCATCCTACAGAAATATGACCAGGAAAGTCTTACAGGGCTCTCTCTTTGTCTCTGCCAGTCCACATTTGTCTCAATAAAAAGAATAATGATAAAGACATGTTTTTCAAATTTGAAGATAACATGAAACTGAGAGGTTTAGCAAATCAGTATCCAGAAACAAAAATGGGCCAGGCACAGTGGCTTATGACTGTAATCCCAGCACTTTGGGAAGCCAAGGTGGGTGGATCACCTGAGGTCAGGAGTTCAAGACCAGCCTGGTCAACATGGTGCAACCCCATCTCTACTAAAAATATAAACATTAGCCAGGCTAATATTTTTTACGGTGTTATTCACTTGTATTCCCAGCTACTCGGGAGGCTGAGGCAGGAGAATCACTTGAACCCAGGAGGTGGAAGTTGCAATGAGCCAAGTTTGCACCACTGCACTCTAGCCTGGGTGACAGAGTGAGACTCCATCTCAAAAAGCAAAAACTCAATAGGCTAAAACAATGAGTCAAATTGAATTAGATACAATTATCAAATTGAATTAGATACAATTAAATGGGAACCGTATTAGTTCTTATGTGTGAGTCCAAAAGAAAGTTAAAAGCATTTGATTGTGGAAAAAGATAATTTGAACTTGTGCTGCTTCAGTGGAAGGCCACTGACTAGGCTGTGCTAGCTAGTCACTCCAAGAATGTCATGATTTGGGCAGGCATGAGATAAAGCGTGTGCGGATCTCATCCACATGGGACCAGAAAAATGGCAGAGAAGGTCACGTACAAAGGTTTGTACAGAGGCTCAACCCCAGCTGGATAGCCCAGATGGACACCCAGCACATGCAGTTCAACCTGGTAGGCAATTTCATCTGGAGAAATTACAGGTAGCTAGCCTATTTAAAAGTCAGGAAAGGCCACAATCATAGTCAGGAGATCTAATGATGACAGCAGAATTCCCACCAGTGGGAAATTTAGAAGAGGTTGAATATATTCCAAATAAATAAAGCTTGGAAGGAGATCTTGGCCATTGCACTAGAGACCCCATTGCTGTCAAAGGTTCAGCCATATAGGCAACAAGCACTATAGGCAAAATGACTACATCTACAAAGTACTCAAGGGTCTTAAACGGATTATCGGCTCCAAAATACATGAAGAATACTACAATATTAAAACTAGTATAATATTATGTTAACAAGTAAGCTGCAATTGAATGTTATATAGTGATATGTTAATTATGTTTAAATGGAATGTGAATACCTTTTAATATATTTGAGATAATGCTTGGAGTCTAAAAGCCTTTAAATGGGTATGGTCTAGTGTAGGCAAGGATTAGTGGACTAGGCAATGAAAACAGTCAGATGTGAAGAAACGGGACTCTAGAAAAGTCACTCTGGGAATTTACATATCGTCCAAGCATAGAAAATGCCAAGGTCCAAACAGAATAGGGAGAAGCCTAAGTATCCTGACCTTGCTTTAGGTGTGTGAGGTCCTTGATCTGGCTGGAAATAATAGGGTTTTCTAGAGGATTCTTAAGAAATCAGAAAACATGCTTGGACTGTAAGATCCCAAATCTGGGGATACATCCAAATCTGCTGCCGCTTAATTATTACATCAATCAAGAATGGCTCCATAACAAGGGCAGAATTAACCTTGGGGGCAGGTCTGTGCAATAGAGAAAGAAGACAGATAACCCAAAAAGTGGTAAAAGAAACAAGATAGGCATGGCTACCCCTAAGTTTGGAGCTGCATACTCCAAGGGGCATATAAGCAAACTGGAAACTATGAGCAGAAAAAAGTCCATAAGACTGATCATATCCTGAGAAGGACCGGAGCCTACAATAAAAGAAAGGGACCGTGAGAAGTGTTCTCAAACATGGGAGGTGTTATTACGTTAAAAAAAAAAAAAGGCACTGGGTTTGTTTTCTGTTAACACAAGGGGTGGACAAGGATGTCATGGTGGATACTCTCTAAGAAGATGAATTTTTACTTATTATAGAACATGTCGTCTAATGATTATTGTCAGAAACACACTCAACCGTCCAAACGCAAAGAATGGGCTTTGAGGCACGAAGAACAGTGAAAGTGAGACTTTTTAATAATGGTTTTGCAAGATTGGGTGTTTGATGGGCAGGCATACTTGAGAAGTCACAACAGGTAATTTGTCTCTTACACGCAAGTTTCTCCCCAGTTCCTCATTTGTTGAGTACTGTGGGGTTACAATTTTCCTGAATGTCACCTAAGTTTCATTATCCCCCTTATAAGGTTATCCCCCATCCCCTTCTCCACTTAAGTTTTGATCTCCCAATAATGCAACTTTCTTCCCTTTAATGGGCTGAACTCTCCTCTATGTTCTGTTCGCTTATTGTGACCTTCTAAGTGCATGAGCCGTGAGGTTTGTTACGTTAGCAGGCTGGCTGCCAGTACTTAGGTGTATCATTTCTTGAAAATTGAGCATTTAAAATGTTTTCTCACAATTATCTAAAAAACTAATAACCACTGAGTAGACTGAGAAAAGAGTGACATGGTTATCTGGAAGCAGTGGATGGCCACTCAAACAGTGGGTTGTCAGAAATCAAACATTAAGTGGATTTTTGCATTTTACCTTTAACTGTGAGAATGTTTTAAAAATCTAGCTTCCATAGTATTTGCTGCTTCTTGAGGTGTCATGGAGATACAAAGTTTCATGAGAAAGGAACACACAGTAGCCTTTTGGTTTTCTTTTTTCTATTTTTTTTAAATTGTACTTTAGGTTCTGGGGTACATGTGCAGATCATGCAGGATTGTTGCATAGGTACACACATGGCAATGTGGTTTGCTGCCTCCATCCCCCCATCATCTACATCTGGGATTTCTCCCCATGTTATCCCTCCCTGACCTCCCCACCCCCTCCCCTTGATGTCCTTCCCTTGCCGCCCCACAACAGACCCCAGTTGAATAATTGTTATAGCAGATCTGGAGCCACTGGAAAAATTGAACCCAGTTGACTGTCTTATCTGAGGCCAAGATGCACAATTCCAAATATCCCCAACATCTACACTGCTACAATGGCAAAGCTATTGATAAATTCCTAATATGTCTCCTCTCATGTGAGAAGAGTCAGGAATTAGGGAGTGGCAGACCACTATGCTTATTTCAGCAGGTCATTTTCTAACAACAGTTGAAATGCTGATTTTGAGTGTGATTTAGGACACTTTAATTAGGTGATATAAACAGGAAGGAAACATAATGGCTTCCGTAAGGTCCAGGCACTCTCCACTCAGTATTCTTGTTTGCAAACAGCTAGATGAAAAAAAGAAATTGTTTTTCTTCCAACTATTGGAGAAAAGTCCTAGGTTTCTTTGGGACTGGATTAACTTGGATCACATGCTCATTGCCAAGCAACTAATTTGGCCAGGGGACTGCTATGAGGTAATTGTTTAGACCTGGATTGTTGCCTAACCCTGAGCCAATCACCATAGCAAAGAGAATGATATTTTATTGATTGGCCTAAGCCAATCAAGTTCCACACCATGAAATCTGAGATTGGGTTACAGCTGCTCCGCAACAGGACATGAACTTTCTTCTGCCCCTCCATGGATTAGAAGCTTAAATGTCTGTCTGCATTATCTGAAACACATTTAAGTACAAGACCAGACCATCCCCCTTGCTCTGTTAAGTGGGGAGTAATTTTTATTTCCAAATCAGAAAATGCATCCAAAATAGTGTTTCAAGTACCAAAGAAGAACACTAACATCCCATGTACTTCTGCATTTGTACTAACTCCATGCATCTTTACCCATTGACATTAACTTAATTTTATCTGTACTTTCTGCACCACTAAGAAGTCCCCAGGGGCTGAAAGGAAATTTCAAGAGCTTCTGTATAGTCATTGTTGCTAGGAAACAACATCCTAGGTATCCACGTGTTCAGCTCTGAGACGCTGTGTGAAGTCACTGGTTCATAAAGGAAAGCCTTCGGTAAAATAGGTTGTTTAGGTGTGAGTAAACTGATGTGCTCTCTCTCTGGCAAAATGTTCTTGTGTAGCCTTTGAATAATAGTGTATTTCAAGGCCAGTATTCTTTCCTTTATATCTAACTGCCATTATTGCTCCCATGAGAGCTCAAGCTTCTACTTGAAAAGGAATAAGGGGGCCAGGCATGGTGGCTCATGCTGGTAATCCCAGCAGTTTGGGAAGCTGAGGAGGGCAGATCACAAGGTCAGGAGTTTGAGACCAGCCTGGCCAACATGGTGAAACCCCGTGTCTATTAAGTATATAAAAATTATCCAGGCATGATGGCACGTGCCTGTAATCCCAGCTACTCAGGAGACTGAAGCTGGAGAATCATTTGAACATGAGAGGCAAAGGTGGCAGTGAGCCGAGATCATGCCACTGCACTCCAGCTTGGGAGATAGCAAGACTCCATCTCAAAGAAAAGAAACAAAAAGAAGTAGGCATTCTTTCCCCACGCCCCAAATCATCTGTAATTATCTCAGTGACTAGAACACTAAGCCTTATTGGTTTTAGTTAAACAAAGTACATGCGAGCTTGGAAATAAAGACCCAGACCACTGACTGTATAAATTGTTGAATACTATTAAAATATGCATTGATCAGTAGTCATAGTCCAGCTTTTTTATTTTGGGTAGTATTGACGTGCTCTGCTGCTCTTCAGAAGGGGGAGATAATGTGAGGTACCGTCGTGACTCACCCTTCTCCCCACCTCAACCCCAAACAGCAAACCATCGTTGACACTCAGCTAACTGGTGCTTACATGTTTCTCACCTAGGATCTTATAATTCAAAGAGCAGCTTGAGGTTGTAATCCATCACTTCTGTCACTTTAGTTAACTCAGTAAGCCTAAAATTAATACGCCGCTTTTTCCATTTCCCTGGTGTCCAGACTTACCTGTAAGGCCCCTGTGAACAGAACTGTCTTCATCAGGGAATAAATTAGGCTCAAGAATGTACCCGATAGGTCCCTCTATCAGGTTATCAGTTTGGGACCATAAACTCAAAACTCTAAGCAGCAGACAATATTAACTTATTTATTAAAAAATATGTATTGAATCTTTACTATAGACAGAATCTGTTCTAGGCATCAGGGATTTTTTTAAAATGAATAAAAGAAGACCCTTTTTTTCAAAGAGCTTATAATGAGTAATAAAGAAAACAAAGAGTAGAGATAAACACAAAGCTAGAGAAACAGTTGAAATATTCTGCATCATATGTTCAGTACTGTGTAACTGACTGGATCCTATCTGGGAAGCAGAAACCACTCAAGGTTTTTTTAAAAGGAAATTTAACAGAGACTTTGTTACAAAGGATGGAAAGGCTAAAAAAGCAGAAGGGAGAAGAAGAGTGCTAAAGAAGCAAGACATCAGAGGCTGCTAACACCCCTGCAGTAGAGCACAAGTTTGAATCGGATGTGATCCTATGAGAGACATTGTCCTAGTTTTTTGTGGAAGTGCCAAAGAGAGGCGACTTCTTCAATTGCCCTGGCAGCAGTTGCCAGAAACTGAGGCACTACCACACTGCAAGAGCCAGGAGTAGGAAGCTTCTTTCTCCCTTCCACCTTCTAGTCTTCAGCTAGTTCTTTCTAGGGGAAGCATCTAACATGAAGCCAGAGAGGCAGGAAGCCCAGCCCCAGCAGTACAGAGCAGAGCATAGAAAGTGGGCTATGCAACATGGAAATATCAAGTGAATGACTGGCATGGGTTACAACAGAGGTTTTAATGAAAAGCTCTGGCAATCACAATACTGGACCAAATAGTTCTTCCCTAGAAGAGAAAGAAGGTATATCAATCCAGTGTCTGTTGCAGATATCTAGATAGTTTAGCATGTATGCTAACCTCTTTTGACAAAGCTAACTGCATTTCCCAGATTCTCTTGAAACTGAGGTTGTGGCTATAATTTAATTTCCTGGATAGATAGAGTCAAATCATGTCAGAGGTCGTGTCTGAAGCATCCATTTTGTCTGTACAAAATCATACCTCATAGATGGCTCTAGAACCAAGAATTCTGGTTTTAGCTTTCTGTGGTCCTGGAGTTAATGTGGTTGCTGTAGCTACCTGATTACCAACTTTCTGATTGTGATGATCAGTCCCTTTGAAGGGCTAATCTGCACTGTGGTTCTGGGAGTCACTGCTAGTGGCTCAGCCTAGAATCTACTACTTCAGACTTTCGATTGCAGGCAGAAATGATGAGAATCAGTCCTTGACCTCAAGAAGCTCAGAGCCTAGTGGGGGAAAGACAGATAAGCCAGGTAAAATGCAACATGGCTCTGTGCTTTCTTCGAGGCATGTGTATAGTGGAGTTTATAAAAGTCAATTAGGAGCAGGAAAATCTGTGACTAGCGGCCATAGGAGTCTACCTACAGCTCTCCCTATACTCAATCCTGGCTACCTAATTACTTTACTCTTCTTGGCCCAGGTTTTCCTTTGCATACTGAAATTATTGAGGATTTTGTAGTGTTTGTATGGATTCAACTTTGCCAAAGTTTGTTTTCTTGCTAAAATTGAGTTGCTTATTGGGTAAATTTCATGAAGTAAATTACAATTTCCCATTGACATTATCCAACCTTTATGTTATTCCTTTATATGGTATTTACCCTCTATGTTACTCCTTCTACCAGTCAGCCCTGCTCTATGCATCTGGCCAAATCCTCTGAGAAGTCTGCTCCCTTGGGTCAATAGTTTTCTCAGACTGCCATTAGACCATGAGATTCTGAAACGTAAGGCCGCATCTAACCTCCTGTATATCCTTTATGCCTAGGATAGTGTTTGATACATAGTAGGCGTTACAAATATGTGTATGGCAATGTCTAGTATATTTTCCATTGATTTGCTTGTCAGTTTAGAGAATTAGGTATGTTTGATGCCATCCCTAAGATCTAAGTATTCTTCTGTGCTTCATCAGGGATCCTGATGAATATCTAGAAAGATAAGAGACTGAATCCAGAGAAGTTGTGTGTGGCAGAGGAGAAGACTCAGCAAAAACGTCATGTTAGGGCGCTTAGGAAGGGAAAGTAAGCACACCAGCATCACTGATGGGCAAGTCTGAAGCTAACGTGAAAGCTCTGTTCCATCAGCCCTGTTTTTTACTGCCTACCTGAAAATGGGTCACCCAGGATCACAAACTAATGACAGGCATAATGAAGTCAAAAGCTATAGGCAAATCCAGCCTTTAATTGGGACAAGAGCAAAGGTTCCTATTCAGGCTTTGATCTATAAGTAGTATTTCTCTTCACAGAGTCTCTAAATACTGGTGATACTGGCTTACAACTCCCTCCTTAACAGATATGCAGTGTTATTATTCTATGTTGCTAACTCAAAGCAAAACCATGTGTAATCTAGCTCAGAATAGGATGGTTATTCATTTGTGAAATGTGAGACACTTAACAAGAACCTGACCAAATGAAAGACCACACCAGCCCCATATAGAGGTGAGCAAAGGATACTAGATATACTACTAAAATCCATGCCTAGATGAGTCAGACAAGAAGAGAGCTTTAAATTTGGACTGTATTATCTTGGCTCCTTAAAGGATTTTTTAAAACTAAATTGCACTTATTTTGATTCCATCTTTCTGAAAAAATTCACCTTTCACGCCATCTTCCTGAATGGATTTTGCTGAGGCATTTTTCATCACATTAAAAAAAAAAAAAAAAAAAGTCCGTGGGAGAAACTTCCCTCAGTCTTGGCATCAGCACTTCCCCTTCTTCCAAGTCAATTGGTTTGTTTTTATCTCATGGGCATCGTGAATTCTTTAACTTATCTGATTTTTGTGTTACTTGATAGAAAAGCAATTTTATGTCTCTGAGGAGAGACAGGTCCCGGTGGTGCTGGCAGCTTATTTCCTCCTCACTGGAAGTGAGCAGACTCAGCAGATCTGAGTTAACTTGACAGACACAGAAGCTGGTCCAAGCCTGCTGAGTTCCTAAGGTTACCTCACACAATAAAAATGTAAAATGTACAGCGTTGCAAGGCAGGATTTCTTTCTACTAGAATATGGGCCACAGTGTACCCAGGCTACCTGATGAGCCTAAGCCATGGGATAATTAGAATTTTGGGAAATAATTGGTGATCCATTACCTCCCTGTATTAGTTTGTTCTCACACTGCTATAAAGAACTACCTGAGACTAGATAATTTATGAAAAAAAGAGGTTTAATTGACTCACAGTTCCATAGGCTATTCAGAGGCTGGGAGGCCTCGGGAAACTTACAATCATGGCAGAAGGTGAAGGGTAAGCAAACACGTCTTACCATGGTGCAGCAGGAGAAAGCAAGAGAGAGAGCAAAGGGGGAAGTGCCACACATATACTTTTAAAACATCAGATGCCATTCAAACTCACTAAGAGGAGAACAGCAAGGGGAAAATCCACTCCCATGACCCAATCACCTCTCACCACGCCCCTCCTCCCATATGTGGGGATTACAATTAGAGATGAGATTTGGGTGGAGACACAGAGCCAAATCATACCACTCCCTGCTTGTAATTGTTTTTTTCTTAATCCCATTCTAGATCTTCTGGAGGTGTGTATTTGAAATCTCATTGCCCACATGTAGAAAATACATAGGATGATAGGATTTCCTTCTTTGTAATTTAATCTTTTGTTAATTTCCTCACATGATTCAAAACTCAAAATATATTAAAAGTTTAGCATGAAAATTTCCCTTTCATCATTATCATCCATCATCCTAGTCCCGCCCCACTGAAAAGGAATTCGTTATTACCTTGTTGTCTGCCCCTCCAGAGTTTCTCATATTCATACAAGTATATGCAAATATGTTTTTGTTTTTCCCATACATTTTCCTCACATATTAGCATGTTGCAAAATTATTGTTCTGAGCTTTGACTTTTTAAAATTAAAAACAAATATTTGAGAGTTTTTTAATATTGTATGTAAGAACTTCTTTGTTCTTCTTTATGGCATTATAATAGTGCATTGATGTGCTATAATTTATAATTTAGTTAACCACTCTTCTATTAAAGCGTGTATTAGTCCATTTTCACCCTGCTGATAAAGACATACCCAATACCAGGATATTTACAAAAGAAAGAGGTTTAATTGGACTTACAGTTCCACATGGCCAGGAAAGTTTCACCACCATGGCAAAAGGCAAGGAGGAACAAGTCACATCTTACATGGATGGCAGCAGGCAAAGATAGAGAGAATGAGAGCCAAGGGAAATGGGTTTCCCCTTATTAAACCATCAGGTCTCATGAGACTTATTCACTATCAAAAGAACAGTATGGGGGAAACCACCCTATTCAATTATCTCCCACCAGGTCCTTCCCACAACACAAAGGAATTATGAGAGTAAAATTCAAGATGAGATTTGGGTGGGGACACAGAGCCAAACTATCTCAGGGGACATTTATGTTGTTTCAAATATTTTGCTATTACAACAGTATTTTAAGAAATAATCCTGTACACAAATTCTTCACAATTGTGCAATTTAGTCTATAAAACAAATTTCTAGAAGGAAATTTGTAGAAATTTACTTTGTTAATTTCTAGAAATTTTTATAGTTATATTTTCTAGATAGATCTACAATTTATTTAAGATTTACAATAGTGCATGGCAAGAAAGAGTGTCCAAACTACTTTTTCCAGTAATTTCACAGCCAAAATTTCTTAAAATAGGAGTTGCTTGGTGAAAGGATGTACACATTTATACTTTTGATAGCTGAAGCAAACTGCATTCCATTTGGGTTATAACAAATTATATCCTCATCTGCAACATGAGAGTAGCTGCATCCCCACATGCTCAGCAAAATATGTTATTGCTTTGTGTATTTTTTCCAAGTTATAAGGTAAAAAGGGATATCTTGATAGAGTTTTAATTTTAATTTCCATTTCTCTGATTATAATTGAGTTGGGGCAATTTTACCTTTTCAACGAACTCTCTATTCATATCTTTTTACTATATTCTTATTAGGTTTATTTGTCATTTTCTTTTTTGTTGTTTGTAGAAGCTTTTTATATATTAATAACAACCCTTGTCTTAATTATGAACTGCAATTATTTTTGTCTCTTATTTACTTTTGATTCTGTTGATAGATTTTTTGCCACACTTTTTTAATGTAGCTGAATGTGCTAATTTTTATGACTTATGAATTATTTGTTAGCATTAGGAAGGCCTCATCCATGCCAGTAATACAAAAGAATTCTCCCATTTTTTTTTTTTTGCGTTATAAGCATAGTTATATTTTCTAGGTAGATCTATAATTTATTTGAGATTTACAATAGTTTATGGCATGAAACAGGGGTCCAAACTGATTTTTCAAGTAATTCCTTGGCCAACATGATTTCTTAAACTATCTTTTTCCCAATTATTTGAGGTACCACTTTTATTACATTCTAAATTTTCCTATGTATTTGGCACCACTACTGAATTTTCTATTGTGATCCATTGATCTTTCTTTCATTGCTGGCACTGGGATCACACTCTTGTAATTAATGGGGTTGTACAATGCTTTACTACCTGGTAGGGCTAGTTGTCCCTATTTTCTACTATTTTTGGGGAGAGGGGCACAGAGTCTCGCTTTGTTGCCCAGGCTGGAGTGCAGTGGTGCAATCTGGGCTCACTGCAACCTCTACCTCCCGGGTTCAAGCGATTCTCCTCCCTCAGCCTCCTGAGTAGCTGGGATTACAGGGGCCTGCCACCTGCATAGCTAATTTTTTTGTATCTTTAGTTGAGAAGGGGTTTCACCATGTTGGCCAGGCTGGTTTTGAACTCCTGACCTCAAGTGATCTTCCCATCTCAACCTCCCAAAGTGCCAGGATTACAGGCATAAGCCACCACACCTGGCTTATTTCTACTATTTTTTAGAGTTTTCTTGGTTTTTTTTTTATTTTAACTTTCGAGTCATTTAGTCTAGTTCCCAAAACAAAAATCCTATCGGTATTGTGAGGCAATCACATTAAATTGTGAAACTTATGATGTTGAGTTTTCCTATTCAAAAACATGCTATGCCTTTTATTTGTTCAAGGCTTCTTTTGTGCCGTTCAAAATGTATTTTAAGTGTTGCTTCATATGTGTTTTGCATATTTCTGACCAAGTTTATTACTGGAGAACTTTGTCTCCATTATTAAGTGGGCCTTTTCATCTATTACATGTTATAAGATACTGTTTTACATATTAAAGTTATCAATTTCTGTATAGTAATTTATACCCATTACCCTACCAAATTCTTACTGTTTGTAATAGTTCTTCAGTTAATTATTTGGAGTTTATTGAATACGCAATTGCCTAATTTGCAAATTCTTATAGTTTAACCAGCAGCTTTCCAGCTCTGTACCTCAACTTTCTTTCTGTTGTCTAATGTCTTCTTGGTTAGTATTTCCAGAACAATGTTAAATAATAACAGTGGTAGTAGATACTCTCATCTTCTTCTTACCTTTCACAGGAATGCTTTTCTGTTTCCACATTAAACATGATGCTGGCGTTGGGACCAAGAAAGATATATCTTACCACGTTAAGGAAATACATTCTCATATTTATTGAATAATGTTGCTTTGTTAAAAGATAGAACTGGTGTTGAAAGTTATCAAATGCCATTTTGTATCTGTATAAATAAACACATGGGTTTCTTTCTCCTTAGATTTGTTATTATAATGAAGTATATCACTAGATCTTCTAATTTGAAACTTAGAATAAACCATATTGATTATGCTTTATTATTTCAAGTACTGCTGGATTTTATTTGCTAATATGTTTTGTTTACTTTATGAAAATAATTTAGAAATTTTCATTCTTAGCCTATGTTTTGAAACTGTTTAAGTAGCAATAGAATTATCAGTTCTT
Organism: Cacajao melanocephalus; assembly: GCA_963573385.1. NCBI lineage: Eukaryota > Metazoa > Chordata > Mammalia > Primates > Pitheciidae > Cacajao > Cacajao melanocephalus. Next base: position 61,354 of record CAUYLG010066880.1, read on the forward strand.
AAATATTTGTTTGTTTGTAGGGATGAAATCAAGCTGTTTTGATTTTATGTGCCTCCTGATTTGGGCTTTAAAAATGCTTTCTTCTGAGAAAATTATCCATTTCATCCACATTTTCAAATTGATTTGCATGGAATTGAGTAGAGTAGTCATGATTCTTTGCAGTTCCTCTGTTTCTAAGGTGGATTCCCTTATCTGTCCTGATTCATCTGTTTGATTGGAGTCTTCTGTAGAAGAGTTTCCTCAAGCAGGTATCTAGATGATATTTCCTCTGAATCTTTATATATCTTCTCTGGAAAGAAGTATTTTGGCAGCGAGCAGTACTTTTGGGTCTCAGAGTTACTGTCCTTGATGCCTATATTCTAGATGTTCTGTGGATGTCATTCTATAATCTTTTCTTTCCACATTGTGTATGAGAAGTTCAATACTTTTTCCTTTGAAAACACCTTGTACTTTCTGTCTGGAAGATTGTAAGACTGTTAATACACCCTTGGAGTTTAGGAATGATATTGGGATGACTTGACATAATGAGCTTGCCAATCTGCAAAATGACTTCTTCAGTAAGCTCTGGAGAATTTGTGTTTTCTTTTTGTTTATTATGGCTCCTCCTCTATATAGCCCTCTTCTTTCAGGAATGCCTACTATTCATATATTAGATCTCCTAGATGAGTCCGTCAAAGCTTTTATAGTTTCGTCATGCTTTCAAAATATCTATAAAATTGTCTTCCAAGCCACAAATTTTGGCCTCATCAGTGGCCATTTTCTCTTCAATTTATCTAAGACATTTTGTATATTAACCCCAGAACTTAATATAAAAGAAAATAGATATGTAAATAGATACATAACATAATTATGGTTAATAATAAAGTGCTATAAAAAAACATTTTTCAAAAGTTGAGTTTTAGAATAAAAAGTTGTTTGTGCTCTAATTAGATATCTGCAAGTGTTCCTATATTTTTATCAAGAGTGAGGAATGAAGAGTTCAAGCTATTATTTGCTTCCTCCCAGTTCTTTTCACTAGATGACACCCAATCTAGTTGTTCTACTTGTTTTCCTTCTCAGAGGCTAGTGGGTTCCTTGTATGCATTGTTATTTTTTCTTGCATATTCTTTGGGTTTGGGCCCAGCTGCCAGGTCACCTTAAAAGAAAACAAAGTTCTGGGTGGAAAGCATGGTGAGCTCCAGGCAAGAAGTTGTCATCCGCTGCTGATGCACCAGGAGGTAGTCTCTCTCTCTCTGTCTCTCTCGCTCTCTCTCCCTTTCTCTCTTTCTCTCTCTCTCTGTCTTTCAGTTACCCAATCTTCCTTTTCTTCTCTTTTTTTTTTCAATAGCTTTAGGGGATTTTACTTACATGGATGAATTATGTAGTGGTGAAGTCTAGGTTACTGGTATATCCATTATACAAATAGTGATTTTTTTTAATCCCTTACCCCCCTCCCAGCCTCCCACTTCAGAGTCTCCATTTCTTATGCCACTCTCTATGCCTTTGCCTACTCATAGCTCAGCTCTCACTTATAAATGAGAACATGCCATATTTGGTTTTCTGCTCCTGATTTACTTCATATAGGATAACAGCCCCCAGCTCCATCCAAGTTGCTGCAAAAGACATTATTTTGTTCTTGTTTATGGTTGAGTAGTATTCCCACGGTGTATATATGCCACATTTTTCTTATGCACTCATCAGCTGGTGGACACTTAGGTTGGCTCCATATATTTGCAATTGTAAATTGTGTTGTGATAAATGTATGAATGCAGTCTTTTTTATATAATGACTTCTTTCCCTTTGAGTAGATACCCAGTATGGAATTGCTAAATCGAATTGTATTTTTAAAAAGTCAAAAAACAATAGAAGTTGTGAAAAGAAAACGTTTATGCTCTGTTGGTGGGAATGTATATTAGCACAACATCTATGGAAAACAGTGTGGTGATTTCCCAGCCCACCTTTTTAACTTTCCCACATCCCCTTAAAGCACTGAAATGACAGAAGTTCCTCCAGTCACACAGGTGGTAACACCCTTTCTTCTTTAGTAGGCCCAAGAGCCCCTGCACCCAGCTATCTTCTTTGATCCCACTGTTCTAATCCCCACCCAAGGACTCCATGCCACCAGTCCCTAGGTTCTCTCTAGTGGCTGAGGAGGGAAAAAAATCCCATGATGCCATTTTCCACTGCATCCAGACAGGGCAGATACTACTTCCTGCTGGGCTTAGGAGAGGTAACCCATGATACTACTTCCTGCTGGGCTTAGGAGAGGTAACCCATGGTTGAATTGAAATTGGAAAGGAGGGAATCTTGATTGAACCTTAGCTGTCATATTGCCACTAACCATTTCAACTTAGAAAGGAGTTTCATATTCTAGTATTCTAGAATTCATGAGTGGGATCCATGATCTCCTGAAATTGTCATCAATTTCTATCTATCTATCTATCTATCTATCTATCTATCTATCTATCTATCATCTATCTATCTATCTATATTTTTCTGTAGATTTTATTGGCAGGTTTTTATCAATTTCTCAAAGAGATGTTTAGAATCGGTATTACAGAATCATACCCAAATTTGGTTTAAATCCCCAACATGTCAATTAGTTCCATGTAGATTATTCTAAGTCCAATAGAAAAGAAAGCATCAATCTTTCAGACACTGGTGATTATATCTGGAAGTAAGTATCTTCTATTTCTGTGTCTACACTTGGGTCATTGTAGAATGGGTTACTGAATATGGAAAACTGACCCTTGGAAAGAGGGCAAGTTCCTAGACCTAGAAGGAGATGATGGAAAGAGAAATAAAATAAACTGAAGCATACTACAATAAACAATAACCTTATAGAGCGGCAAATGGTAACAAATATAAAACAGTTGTGAGTTTAATGAGTTCAGGAATAAGAATTCAAAAAAGAACTTTCTGAAGAGAAGTTAGAAAAGTTTAAAGCAGTAAAGTTAAGACAGCTTTGTTTTCCTTTTTAAAAGTGGGGAGAGGAGTGGGGAAGAATAGCTTAAAATTTCTTACATTCTTGCAAGGACAAGTTGACCCTTTGGCACCTGGCATTAAACTTCTAAATATCAAATATATTACTTTTTATCTCTTGAAAAGGTATGACTGGCTTTAATCAAAAGTAGGTCAGCATGACATCCACTACAAAGAGCTTTATACCGTTACCTTTGAAACACTAGCCCTAGCAATTCTAATGGAAAAAAGATTTTATGCATTTTTATTTCAGGTGAACATAAATAGAAAATGAATTCAGAAAGATCCTCTTTGTAGCTTGTAGAAAGAAAAAAATATGGTCTTAAATTATGTCTTAAATTATTTCTAGATTTTTAAATATATCCATGCATTCCTTTTATGCAAGTTACTCTTATACATAATGATAAGACCACCAGCTAGACCACTGCCAGGTAGGAGCAGAGTGGAAAGAGGAAGAGATTAGGCCATCAACATAGGGCCTTCATACTCAAGTCCTGAGGCCAGGCCCTTCTATTACAATCTACAGTTCTCTAAACACTCCCCTAAATTAACTAAAGCTCATTCTCATAAGTACAAAGATATAAAAAGCATTATCAAGAATTTATATAGTCCTAAGACTTTTACTCATATATTAGCTATGATAATATTAGCTATAATCAAAGGATATGAATAGAAGCTTGTCAAATTTTCTAAAAGAAAAAGATTTTTTTAATGTCTTAATTATGTAATGCTATATATAAACTTGGTCTTTCATTACGCTTTATTTCTTTACATTTTCTGTTATCCTTTTAACAAATATGTGCTCAATTATTATTACTTGTTGTGTTATTGTTGTTGTTAAATAGCATATAGCCAAAGCCATGTCCAGGCACCTAGAATTCAGCCATCCTCCAATTTAGCCAAGGAATCCACATTAGTAGATACTATAGGAATAAATTTGCAGCAGCAACATCAGATATCATTAAATGAACCAGAGCTTATGTCCACTAAAGCCAGATGCATCCATTTTCTCAATGCAGCTACTACCAAATCATCAGAAATAGCACTCCGCATGAGACCTGCGTACCACTCTAATTTAAAGCAATGCTACCCTACCACTTTTTTTGCTAGTAATTTTTCCTGTAGCTCCCAGGTGGTCTTCAAAATTTCCTGAACTTTATTTAACCATGCTGTGCTTCTTGGTTTCAGATGGCTATACCACTGATGACATTGAGTTTTACTGGAATGGAGGAGAGGGGGCAGTAACTGGTGTTAATAAAATTGAGCTTCCTCAGTTTTCTATTGTTGACTACAAGATGGTGTCTAAGAAGGTGGAGTTCACAACAGGTGAGGATGTTTCCCCCAAAATTTACTAGGGTTGCTGTGAAAGGAAGATGATTCCAACCAAATGGTGGTCTGATTACTTGTCTTTTGTTTTTCAACTCAGGAGCATATCCACGACTGTCACTAAGTTTTCGCCTAAAGAGAAACATTGGTTACTTCATTTTGCAAACCTACATGCCTTCTACATTGATTACAATTCTGTCCTGGGTGTCTTTTTGGATCAGCTACGATGCATCTGCAGCCAGAGTCGCACTAGGTAATGTATTCGCAGCACTGCAGAGAGCTAACAGGTTTTACTTTCAGACAAATAACCAATATTAGGAATTATAGGCAAGAACTCTCTTATAGCAAGCCAAAGAATTAGATTACCATAACAGTCCCTGAATATAAAACATCTAAGTGTATGCATATCTACAATGAATATTCTATAATGTACTGTCTTTTTAGCAATTTACCAAAACAAACAGAAATCTTGGAATATGTCTAGCACTAATTAAGTGTCTCATGGAATAAATTTTTAAATTCTCAATACACTAATTTTTGCTAACTTTGGGATGACTTCCCCTTTAATCCCTGCTTTTAAAAGTGAAGAACATATACAATGCAGTATTTTCAAATGAATTTAGGGAAAGCTAAACCTTGTGACTAATAACAAGCTGTCAGTTGCTGAGAAATACTATCCTTTAAATACTAACTAAAATTAAATCGTATCAATCTGAGTCTCCTTTAAATTGAGCTTATTACACTTGAATAAGGCACAGACAATTCATCAGCTATATTAATAATCTACGGTCAAGACAGAATAAAAGTGATTTCCTTCTTGGGGGAACAAAATTTAGAACGAATCCTGCCATGGTTAAGTAATTGCTGAAAGCTGAAAGGCTATATTTGAGACTTTAAGAATTCCTTGGAAGGTTAGAATGTGTTTTCAGCCCCTTACCAATCTTTGAACAGTCTAAGATTAAAGAACGCAAACAAATAATAGTATCATACTTACATATCTGCACATATTACTTGAACATGAATGTTGTTATGTCTATATGCTACACTTAAGAAAAAACAGTGGATGATGTCCACAGCAGAGAATAATAACTAGTAAGTTTATGAATTGTGGTTCTCTTTACTCTTCTATCCTCAAAGCTAACACTATTTTGATTGGAGATATTAAAGATGTTAGCATATAAAGGTGCTTCTTTAAGCTATTTTTTGGACTGTAAAGCCTGAGATATTTTAAAACATATGTAATTTAAAATGGCATTCATTTGCTAACACTTCTTGCTTAAAAATGTAAAACAAGGAGTAGAAGAAGAAATACAATTGGTGATTTTGTAAGTGACTCAATCATTTCTGTGAAGCACATTAGCTAGAGTTATATTAGGTGAAATTTAAAGGTTTTTTCAAAGAAGTAAGAAAGACCACTCATTATTTCATTTTATGTCAGTCCAGCACAGTAGAATTTATTACTGATCTGAACCACTTTAATTTTTTGTATGGTAGTCCTGACCTCCTACTTTATCTGCTCTTCTAAAAGTTGAATAGTCAAATCTGGGAATATACATCTAGAATAATGTGATTAGCAAATGAATGCAAAACTATTTTTTCCCTTCATTTCAGTTTGCTACCTTCCATTCCCTTTGGAAGTTTTCCTTTGCCTTTACTATCCATTTCACACTTTCTGACTTTAGTTTTAAGACTTGTTATCAAATTTTAGATTTTGCCTTTTCATCTCGTTGCTTATTTTAAATGCTATTGTGTAACATCAGTGTGCTCTTTTGACCCTAGCTGGGTAACCTAAAACAAAATAACGAATCTCAGAATTTCTGTTTACCCAGTTACAAAATGAGAGTAATATACACTCCCTATCATTTTCAGGTTGTTATGACAGCCATATAAGGATATATTATAACTGCAAGTGTTAAAACTGTACAACACCATACAAATGTATAATATTAGTATTGCAGCACAAATATCTACACTAGATTCCAACTTCCTTTTCACTCTTGCTTTTCACAATTATGACTTCATCACCATCATCCATGCAAAATATTTACTATACAGCCACACAAACATTATACTATTAAGAATGCTACATTTAACAAAGTAAATAAAACAAAATCTGCCTTTTATGAGCTTACAGTCTTAAACTTCTTTAACAAATCCAAGTTCAGTTTTTTAAGAAGTTGTTTTCTGACATCAGGGAACTAATTCGTCCTAGGTTCTAGAACCAAGAAAATAGAGAATATTTGAAATAATGAAGCAACAAGACTATAATAAATGTAAAATATACATACATCAAGTACTCGACACAAATTATGAAACTTCTCTTGTTTCTTCTTTTGGTGACGTTTTGCTATGAATGACAATTATTTTCAAATGCAATACTGAGCTTGGGTATCCTGTAGATTCATGGAATGAAGTAGATCTCAGATTAGTCACCAGCTTTCAATTTGGAAGAGCTGCTATAGGGATTAGTGTCACAAAGACAGATTTAGGAGCACAACGAATGAGATGCTTTGAAAAGGAAGAAGGAAGATGTGGCCACGTAACAAAGTGAGAGACATTCAACAGTAGGATTTCAATGGGATTTTGATCTCCTTTTCCATCTGCTTTTCTTTTTATTTTGTGCAATTTAAAAAAATGTTTTCAGCCCTTCATCAACTACACATTCTATTTTATGATTCATTAATGGACTATGTAGGGAAGCTAATGCCTTGTCTTTCAAAATATCTGCCCTTTTTGCCCAGTGGTTTATCATGCTACTGTGATCACTCAGGGACACCAATAAGGAAATGACATCTGCCCTCTCAATCTTGAAAAAGGAACTCAATAGTGGTGCCCTCAACTAAGCGTTGTCTTTCTCTTTCACAGGAATCACGACAGTGCTTACAATGACAACCATCAGCACCCACCTCAGGGAGACCCTGCCAAAGATCCCTTATGTCAAAGCAATTGATATTTATCTGATGGGTTGCTTTGTGTTTGTGTTTCTGGCTCTGTTGGAGTATGCCTTTGTAAATTACATCTTCTTTGGGAAAGGCCCTCAGAAAAAGGGAGCTAGCAAACAAGACCAGAGTGCCAATGAGAAGAACAAACTGGAGATGAATAAAGTCCAGGTAAGACATTAAATATTCCTAAATATATTCTTGGTAAATTTATCAGCAGCATGATGCCCGGGCTCTTATAACTTAAAAACAATTAATAAAATATTAGTTGATCTTTAATAACACTCAACCAAGCCTTCATTGTACATATTCGGGGACTGAGGAATGAAGAAGTTAGATTGAGGTTTATATTGATTAATAATATACCCTGGAACTCAACCCCAAGTCCATTATAATTTATTCTAAACTATTTGTAAAAGTATATGTAAAATAATAATGCTAGATTTGCATGGTAAGTAAGTGAGAGAATATACTCTGCACTGCTAAATGCAGATGAGGTCATGTAGCACAATGGTTATAACCATAGACTGAAATTAAACTGCCTGGTTTTGATTCTCACCTACTGACTTTGCAGCTTCAGCCAAATCAACCTATTTAAGTCTTTATCCAACCTTTTCTTTCAGTGTCCCCATCCATAAAATGGAGATTATGATAGTATATCTATCTCACAGAGTTGTTATAAGAACTGAGTTTTTTTCATTAGTACATTTTATAACCTGTGGTCTCATTGGATGGAACTAAATTTAAGTTAATGATCTGTTCAATTTTTAAAAACATCTCTGTAGCCTCTACCTCTGAGCCATTTTCACTGAAATCAATTTACCATTAAGCACATGGAAATGTGTATCTACCACAAATTGTTTTAAAGATAGCACACAGGGTGACAACTCAAGTATTTGTTCATATAGGCACTGTTCTAGGCATTTGAGATGCTGATGTGAATGAGACAAAATTCCTCAACGTCGTGGAGCTTAGGTTCGAACATAAGAAGACAGGCAACAAACACAAACAAATATTAAGAGGATAATTTTAGGTACTAGTAAGTGCTAAAAAGGAAGTAAAACAGTGACTCATGCCAGTAATCCCAGCGCTTTGGGAGGCTGAGGCAGGTGGATCGCTTGAGCCTATGAGTTTGAGATCGGCCTGTGCAATATGGCAAAACTTTGTCTCCACAAAAAATATATAAATTAGCTAGGCATTGTGGTGTTTGTCTCTAGTTTCAGCTACTTGAGAGGCTGAGATGGGAAGATGGCTTGAACCCAGAAGGCAAAGGTTGCAATGAGCAGAGATTGTATCACTGCATCCCAGCCTGGGTGACAGAGTGAGACTCTGTCTCAAAATAATAATAATAATAATAGTAAAATGAAAAGAATAAAAAGGAAAATGGAGTACTGGACAAGAGAGTATTTGGGTCAGATTTAATGGAGCAGGACACTTTGGCAAGACTTCTCTGTGGAATTACCATTTCATCTGAGACCTATGTGATGAAAGGCAGCTAATATACATTGTTCATTCTAGGCAAAGAAAATAGCAAGTGTGTAGATTCTGAGGCAGGAATTCCTGTGTGTTTAAGAACTGTGGGAAGACCAATAGAGCAACAGCATAGTAGTGAGGGAGAAAGAAGAGTAGTGTGAAATGTGGTTGGATCTTTAAGCAGAGGCCAAATTATAAGTTTTCAGGGTGTGTCGTTATACTCTTTAGTAGGACAAAAGTTTGGACAAATACTGTTTGAAAAATTAGCAAAGAAAACTTAGAGATTCAGCCAAATGGTTAAACTTCAAAGGAATGCATCACGTAAACTTCTAACTTTGTATGAGGCACTATGTTCAGTGCTAAGCTAAGCGGAGAGAAGTAGACATAATAATTGGCCCCCAAGAATCTTCTCATCTTATGGTGAAAGAATGTTATACTCATATGAGGTGACTGTAAAATGAGACAAGACACAGTTAGTTTGAGGTGTATACCTGAAAAGAAGTAGCTTCCCACCGTCTGATTGTAACCATACCAGCTTTAAAAGTTTTTTTGGAGGCCAGCTCTTTTCCACTCCCATCCTCATCTTAGTTGCCTTCCAAACATGCTAGTTTATCTTCTGCACAACTTGGAATGTGTGTTAATTTATAAGTCATGAGGGAAAACCCTACGTAAAGAAGGTGGAATAGATTCAGTGGTGGGAAAATTCATAAGACATGAAATGGATGGATACTCAAAGATAAGTAGAATTTAGGAAAGCGTAATGAAGAAAGCAGGGCCCTTTCCTTGGTAAAAAGCAATGTTCTGTAGAGAGAGTAATTAAATTGAAACAGGAGAGTTCCCTGATCCCCCTCACAGGACATGTGACAGGGATGTGGCTCATCTGTTGGGCTGCCTCGCACTCAAACCCCTTATGGGAGGGAGAGCATGCTGACGGGCAGGTGCAGGAGCCGGGGAAAACACTTTTGGGCTCTCACCCCTTGGTAGCATCTAGGGGTGCCTGCAACTCCGAAGCCCCAACAGGTACGTCACAGTGCTCCTTTAGTTCTGCATCTGGAGACAGCTTATGTGTAGCCAGCTCAGTGCCTTTGTGGTACCCAGGTTCTTGTCCAGAGTCCAGGAAGAATAGGGCCATACGGACAAATCGAAGGATGATAAACGTGGGGGATCTTATTGCCGGATGGAGGTGGCTCTCAGTGAGATGGATGGGGAGCTGTAAAGGGGTTGGAGAGGGAAGATAATCTTCCCCTGGAGTTCTGCCAACCCGCGGCCAATCTCTCCGACCGTCCCCAGTCAAACTCCTCTCAATGTTCAGACACTCCTCCTCTCTCCTTCTCTGCTATGACACTTTTTTGCTCCTTAGCTCTTTTCCTCATGGAGACTGGGGTTTGGGGTTTATATGGGTACAGGATAGGGTGAGCCAAAAGGGAATATTTGGGCACTAAAACAGGAATCTTTGTTCCCATTTAGAGCCGTGGGTTTCCATGCTTCAGGGTGAGGCCTTTGCCAGGGAAACACCCTCTTCTTCCCAGAATTTTCCTGTCTCTGTCGCCTGTCCCTATCAAAATGAAAAGTCAAGCAAACTGGAATCAATTTATTCAGATAAAACAAAAAGACTATAAAACAAACACTTTAAGGTTTTGATTCCATACTAGGATATCATAGAAATTTTTTAAGATGATAAAGGTTGAATAAAGGCAGGAGGAAAGCCTGTGTCATGTCAGATCTAGATGTATAAGCCCTGAAGAGGACTTTGTGACTGGCTAATAAGTAAGTCAAATGTTTGCATTTGACTGACCTTTATTTCATAAGCAGGCTGTTTGAGTAACACTGGGCTTAAATGTTGTAAGAATTCCTTGGCTCTCAAATCAGCAAACTTTTATTTTTGGTAAACTGACTTTTTAAATTTTGAAGTAAAGGAGAAAGAATTGAGAAATTCCTCAATTGTCAGGAGTCAATGCTTAAAGGAGATTTTTTTTAAAAATATGTTTTTATTCATGGAAATTTAGCCTAGGAACTCCACAAATGATTTCCACAGAAAAATAGACTTAATTACAATAAAATTCAAAAACAAATCTTATCAAAACAAGGCAGAGTACTTTGTATCAGGCTAATCCTCCTATTGATAGAAATAATAAACTGTAAACACATTTTTAAAAATCTGCTTTAAGACATGGAAGAGTAACAAAACAAGCAGAAACTAAAAGAGAATCAACATTCAAAAGAAAGAAACCACACTGTGTGAAATCCATGTTTATGCAGCTTTTCCCTGAAGCCATGTCCCAGTCTGAGGGCTGTCAGGCCTGCAAAACTTCAGCAGAAACTGCAGTGGTATTGGCCTGAGGAGTCGGATCATGGAGTTTGATTCTTCCAGAGTTCCTGGAAACTTTAGAAGTGAGCCAAAGCAGAAACTCATCATCTGAGTGTAAACTTCCCCAGTTGATCCCTGAGTTACAAATGTACAGGTTAAATACCAAGGAGCTCAGAAAGAAAAACTAGCTAGAAGCCAGGGGAAAGAAAAATGAACAGAGATTTTAGTTGCTGTCCACCATATAAAAGTCAGAGTTTGAAGTTTGAGTCCAGCCTATTGGGGAGTGTGGGGTTGGTAAGCACATCAGGCTTTCCTTAAAAGTCTCAAGAGGCTTATACCTTAGGAGTAAAGGCTAAGTCACAAGAATAAGGGTTTCCCCTTGGGTTTAGGGAAAAACTAAATTAGGCTCACCCTAATAACACATAAAACTATGTCTCCACATATTCTGGGTGATATGTGAGTCATATACCTGCCTACCAAACCCAATTCAACATTCTTTGGGGAAGACAGCAGAATCTAGAGTCTCTATGGTACATCGTTTAAAATATCTAATATATAGTAAAAAAATTACTAGACATGAGAAAAAATAGGGAAATGAGGTCATCAAGAAAAAAACATTTGTCAATAGAAACATACCTGTAAAAGTCTCAAATGTTGGCCTACAAGATCATTAGTATAAATAACTATAATTAATGTATTTAAAATTTCATAAGAAGTAGCCCAAAACTGGAAACAACCAAAATCTCCTACAATAGATTAATGGTTAAACAAACTGTGGTATATTCATACTGTGAGTACTATTCCAATTAAAAAAGAAAGGATCTCTTGATACATGCAAAAACTTGGATGTCTCTCAAGGGCATTATGTTGAGTGAAAAAAAAGCCGGTTTTAAAAGGTTATAATACTGTAGTATTCCATTTATACAGCACTCTTGAAATAACAAAACCGTAGAGATGGAGAACAGATTAGTGGTTGCCAGGAGTTGGTAATGGTGGGGATGGGTGTGACTGATTATAAATAAATAGTGTGAGGGAGATCTTGCAATAATGGAAGAGTTCTGTATCTTAATTGGAATGCTTATTAAATGAATGTATATATGCAGTAAAATAACAGAACCATACACATTTTATGCCCATGTCATTTTCCTGGTTTTGATATTATATCATAGTTATGTAAGATGTAATCAATGGGAGAACCTGGGTGAGGGGTACATGGGGCCTCTCTGTGCCATCTTCACAACTTTTTGGGAATCTATAATAATTTCCAAATAAAAGGTTTAAAATAAAGTCAATAGAAAAAATTGATACAGTGTATGAAGAAATGGGGAGTTTCGGAAGATAGTTGAATGTATAAAAATGGAACAATGAAATCACAGAATTGAAATTTTTATTAGCTGGATTAACATCACATTGTATACAACAGAAAAAAGGATTAGAGAAATTGAAGGTCATATTAGGCTTCTCTCAATTTCTCGATCGTAGCAGTTCTTACCATAAATGCTACTACTTTGGGGGTGCCCTAACAGACACCCTTACTCTTGATTTATTATTTGGTATCTCTGCTAATTGTTATCATGGGATCCTGTGCTTTTCCACAATAGGACTCCCATGGTAGTGAGTGTATGTTTATTTGTATAATTATCTTTTAACATCACTTTATCTTATTAGGCTACAGTTTCCCAAGCATACACCCCAGGGCCCCTGTCTATTATATTTATCGTTCTTTTCTCAATAGCTAAAAGGTAGATACCAAATAAGTACCTGTTGAATGAATGAATGAATTCTGGAGAGCTCTTCTCCGTTTAAGATGTTTTTAGAAATCACACAGGGCATTCAGTGTTACATTATGTTTTATAAAATTTTTACATATTCGTAATAAGTAAAAAAAAAAGAGACTATATTCCACTTCAGCTTCTGCTCTAGACTGTCTTACTGTTCCTATCATTTTTACTTTCAAAAAAATATTTTAAGCATGCCTGTATCGACCTCTGGTATTTTTTTTGAATCACACTGTCGTATAGCATTACACGTAATCTTCAAAGGAGCATTGTGGCTAAGATTTTGAGATGGCAGTTTGTCTGGGGGGTGATGCCAATGTTCATTGTCTCACGCCAAGGATATCAAGGAAATGGACACACAAGAAGTGAGGTTAAGAGCTGAGGTTTAATAGACAAAAGAAAGAGAAAAGCTCTCTCCTGCAGAGAGAGGGGTCCCAAGCAGGTCATCCGGTCTGTGGCGAAATAAAAAGGATTTTATAGTTGAGTTTGAGGAGATGGTGTCTGATTTACATAGGGCATGAAAGATTGGTCAGACCAGGTTTTCCATTTGCATGAGGCTCAAAAAACTGGTTAAGGCTAGATGTTCCATTTGCATAGTGTGCCAAAAAGCTAGCCACCCCACTCTAACTTTTTATTATGCAGGTGGGTTCTCTACCTGGCTGGCACCATGTTGCCTGCTTCTGTACTGTACATGGGGTGACAAAGAAAAGGGAAGATGGAGCCTTCATGTTGAACATACCTGTCTTCCAGGTAGCCCTTTTTTAACGGCACAGCTGCCAGCATTCACCCGTGCAAGCTTCCAACTTGCTTATCTATGTCTACCGTTTGATTTTTCAGGCTGCTCTTTGTTAGAAAAGAAATGATTTGGGGGCTGCTTTTTGTTAAAAGAGAAATTCTGCCAAGGACTCTGTTGCCCTTACTATCTGTCTAAATAATTTCCTTCTATCTCCTGTATCAATTTTATAAACTTCTTCATATTTAGGTGGGATAATAATACAGCATTACCATCTCATGCATGTTATAATCATTCCTGCACCTGCTTAGGTTTTGTAGTTCCTGACTTTCTTGTCCTTTTCTAAAAACAGAAGCCCAGACAGATAATATGTCAATAACAAAGCAAGTATATTACTTCATCTGTTCAGTGTGTCGTTTCAGCCATTACATTAATAATGCAAACTGTGTGGTACTTTAAGTTGCTACCCCTTGATTAAACTCAAAAATATAAAAGAGACTATTAAATTTTTTAAATATAATGGTTGGATGATCCTCTACTTTTCGATGCATGTAAACAGTTACATTTAAATGACATCTGTGCTCTGGTCCCAGACAATTTTCATTTGAGGGATTTCCTCAGTATTTGCCTTGGTTCACTGGAGCATAGAGTGGCCCTGTTCAGTTATTACACATTACTTTTGATAGCTTTGGCGAGGCAGTCAGGTCAAGGGGTGTTTGTTCTGCAGCTTCAGCAGTGCTTGCTTTGTCTTGATTTATATTTCCTCCAGCTGCTCTGAAGCATCTTTTTATATCAGTGCAGATGCTAGGCCCAGACATTAGGAGAGTTTCAACCTCTAAAGTGATAAAGACTGTAGATTCATAAGCCCCTTGGGCATCATTTGAAACTAGAGATGGTATTTAGAGTCTTGAAAGATAGATTTCGCAGTACAACTAGGCCGTAAGTAAGCTACCTCTGGGCCACTTTTGCACTCATCTGGAACTTTTTCAGTTGTATATACTGGCCACAATGCCTGTCCGTTTGCAAATAAATGAAATGGCTGAAATGGTAGCTTGGGTGGTCTGTGAGCAGAGACCGATTCGCAGTCATTCTGTGTCACCGGGGACACCAGAGGAATCTGCAAAGATTCATACTGTGAACCCTGAGTATCTGAGACAGGTCTCAGCTAATTTAGAAAGTTTATTTTGCCAAGATTGAGGACATGTACCCGTGACACAGCCTCAGGAGGTTTTGTCGACATGTGTCCAAGGTGGTCAGAACAGTTTACACATTTTAGGGAGACATGAGACATCAATCAACATATGTAAGATGAACATTGGTTAAGTCTGGAAAGGAGGGACAACGCGAAGCACGGAGGGCTTTAGGTAGATAAGAGACAAATGGTTGCATTCTTTTGAGTTTTTGATTAACCTCTCCAAAGAAGACAATCAGATATGCATTTATCTCAGTGAGCAGAGGGGTTACTTTGAATAGAATGGGAGGCAGGTTTTCCCTTTAGCTTAGTGATTTTGGGGTCCCAAGATTTATTTTCCTTTCACAATACCAAATATGCAGTTGCATCCCCAATAGTCAAGAAATCTATTTTTTTCCCCTTAGAATCAGATATTAGTATTGTGATTTGGCCTCTTCTCTCTGATTCCTATTCTCTGCAGTGAGTCACCCAAACACTTCCAGACAACTTTCTAAATGTGAATCAACTCTGTATTGTGGTTACTTCCAGGTTGCAATGTGCAGGTGAAGGCGGGCATTGTAAAGGTATACAGCTCTCTCTTTAGGTCTAGCTTGGAACAGCTCCGTATCTGTCAGCCTTTGTGCCTGGGTCTTCAGACCAACTGAAAAACTCACCCTGCCTTTGATGAAACTTTCACCATCTATACCTAGCATCCAGAATTTCTACTGACAGCCTGTGTTTATAGTTCATGAACTTCTTTATTCCTCAAACCCTGCCCAAATCTGCCTTCCTTCACTTTTTGTTCTCTAGCTTTGATTTAATCCTATCCTATCTCCAGTCTTCTGAAGTCTAATTTTCCTTTTTAGGAATCTCTGTCTTTTGGTGAACAAGAAAGAACTCTACCTTAATTAACTGGTTTAAAAATAAAAGAGGAAGGAGAGGGATTTATTGGCCCATACAACTGAAAGGCCCAAGCATAGTCCTACTTTCACATGTGGTGTTTCAGGTGTGCAAAGAATTTTTCAGAACATATCTCTTTTCATTTCTTAATTCTGCTTTTTTTATATTGACTTTATTTTCAGTAGACCCTTCCCTCATGGTAGTCCCAAAGTTCTGAGTTTATAGTGTTAAACCTGTTTGACCTCAGCACAAAATTATTTCTTATACCCAATAGTCCTAACAAAAAAAAAAGGCCTAGAATTGAGTCTTTTTGGACAAACTTGTCATGTTTTCACGCAGAAGTCAATTCTTCTCACCAGGAAGATGGAAAACGCTAAATGCCCAGTTCTGGGTTACATGCATGTCCTTTGAGCCTAGAAGATGCAATCAGGCATACTTCAACCACATGCACCAAAAAAACATCAGGGCATTATCATCAGAGGAAGGTAGAATGGAATCAGACAGGTCAAACCAACAGAGAACCACCATAACCACCTAGGACCCTTGGGATGTTGGGGCGGAATACAGACTAGAAAGATCTTAATCTAAAATGAGATGAACTCAAACTGGTGGTTTTAGCAAGCTTCCCAATTCATTCAGATACACCTTAATGTCTGAGAACCGCAACCCTGGAGATCCTAGAGATTCCAGCCTCCCCTGCAGGTGTCCTTGGCCATTGAAACTCAGAGTTCAGAAAGATGGTTCAAAGTGTAAGTTTCAGATTTCCCTGCTCTGCAGACATTTACTCAGCAAAATGTATCTTAGGCTCAGTTCTGGAAGAGCAAGGAGGACATACTGAGTAGCAATGAACAACAAAAAAAGCTCCTGCCCTCCCGGAGCTTTTATTCCAGTTAAGGTAATTGACAAATATGTGAATAAATGCATGATATAATGGCAGACGATGATAATTATGGTAAAGAAAATGATGAGAAGCTAGCTAGGTAACAATGTGGTCAAGAAACAGCATTCCACAAGAGAAGCATAGCAGGTGAAAATGCCCTGTGGACTTAGGAATATCAAGAGACAGCCAAAAGGCCGGGCACCGTGGCTCATGCCTGTAATCCCAGCACTCTGGGAGGCCGAGGCGTGCAAATCACCTGAGGTCGGGAGTTGGAGACCAGTCTGACCAACATGGAGAAACCCTGTCTCTACTAAAAATGCAAAACATTAGCCAGGTGTGGTGGTGCATGCCTGTAATCCCAGCTACTCAGGAGGCTGAGACCGGAGAATCACTTGAACCTGGTTGGTGGTGATTGTGGTGAGCTGAGATTGCGCCATTGCACTCCAGCCTGGGCAACAAGAGCAAAACTCCATCTCAAAAAACAAAATAAAACAAAAAGAAAAGAGCCAAAAAAAGTCTGGTGTGGCTGGAGCAGTGTTCAAAGAGCAGCGTGGTAGGAAATGAGGGCTGAGGTACACACAGGAATCAAACCACATCATGCTTTCGGACTAGGATGAGAAATCTGGATTTTATTCTATGTCTTGAAAAATAACCAGAAGATATAAACAAAGTAAACAGATGATGTAAATAGACATCATTTGTTTTACTTTTTTTTTTTTTGAGACAGCGTCTCTGTCACCCAGGCTAGAATACAGTGGTGCAATCTCGGCTCACTGCAACCTCTGTCTCCTGGGTTCAAGTGATTCTTGTGCCTGAGCCTCTCTGAGTAGCTGGGATTACAGGCACCCACCACCATGCCCAGCTAATTTTTGTATTTTTAGTAGAGATGAGGTTTTGCCATGTTGGCCAGGCTGGTTTAGAACTCCTGACTTCATGTAACCCTACCACCTCGGCCTCCCAAAGTGTGAGCCACTGCACCCGGCCTGTTTTATTTATTTATTTTTTTGAGACATAGTCTCGCCTTAGTTTCCCTGTTTTACATTTTTAAAGGATTGCTCCAGCTTCTATGTAGAGAAAGGACCACAAGGCTACATTTCTGGAAAGAAGAAGATCACTTAAGCTGCAAGAGGTGATGGTGGAAAGGAGACATGGAATACACCTGCTATGTGCTCATAAAAATGAAACATTGAAAAAGAAAGAAAAAAGTGAACAGAATCAGGATGCATTTAAAAGTAGAGCAATTTGGACCTACGAAAACATAGAATGGGGGAAATAAGGAAAAGAAAGGAATCCAGGATAACTGTATCTACCTGAGTAATGTTCTGGAAAATTGTCAGTTGTTTCATTTCATCTTTATCTTTTTCTCCTTTTCTGTTTCCTGAATAATATAATTTATTTGTCTTTTATTTATGTACATTTGTACTTAATCTTCTGTTCTTTCTCAAAATGATAATAAAGCTTCCATTTCTGCCACAGCTTTCAGGACATGCAAAGAGACATGCAAAGCATCAGCGGAGCCTCCCATTTCCTATCCCCCAAAAAAGGTTTCAGGAATTCCAGGCTAAGAGATCAGGGTTTGGCAGCCCAGGTGAAAGCAAATGACTGACAGCAACAGCAAATGCGGTACATTCCATGAGAGAGATGGGAAGATGAAGGGAGGGCTGTTGTGACTGTCTGTTCTCTGCAGGGGCAGGCAGCCGTTCCCACTGGTTAGCTTCATTCAGTAGAGTGTAGGCTTTTTGAAGACGGTGAATTAGCTCACTCTGTATGTAGCCAGCTCCACTTCACTTGGTTTCCTGCTCTGTGCTTCAGAACCACTCCGTAAATATGAAGGTAATTGAATTGGCTAGCAAGAAGGAAATAACTCACTGTCTGCAAAGTAGATTGAGCCCAGAGGTATTCTTCGACAGGGCTTTAAAACTGTCGCTGAAAACAAGATTATATTTTATTCCATATTCCAATTACACTAAAATGAGTTCAGCTACATTTATATGTTGAAAATATCCAGAGCAGTTCAGTTCAGTGAGTGGCAACATTTTTCACAGCCTAAAGCACTCATTGAGGATGTTGGGACAGAGAGGAGAGCGTGAGTGAGACAGAAGGGGTGGAAGAAAGGCTGAACCCAAGCTAGAAAATAAATTTGCACATTCACTTCAGGTTTCTGTTACAGAAAGAAATAGTACAGCCATCACATCAGTGTTCTGTGGACTTCAGTCATTTGAGAATCGCCCTGTGATTTTTGGCATGCCTTTTGCATCAGTCAGGGCTCTCCAGAGAAACAGAACTAGCATACATATAAAAAGAGATTTATTTTAAGGAATCACTTCCTGCAATTGTAGAAACCGGCAACTCCAAAATCTGTCAGGCAGGTTGCAGGCTGGAAACTCAGACAAGAGTTGGCGTTGCAATCTTTAGCCTGAAATCTGCAGGGCATGCTGGAGACTTGGACAATATTTCTACATTACAGTGTTGAGGCAGAATTTCTTCTTTAACTGGAAACCTCAGTGTTTGCTCTCAAGGCTTTCAACCAACAGCATGAGGCCCAGCCACATCATTATTGAATGTAATCTTCTTTAGTCACAGTAACTGTAAATGCCAATTCCACCTACAAAATACCTTCTCAGCAACACCTAGACTAGTGTTTGACCCAGCAACTGGATATCACAGCCTAGCCAAGTTGACAGAATTAACCACTATATCCAATGTATTTATCCCCATTCATTCATTTCACAGATATTTATTGAATGCTTCTATATGCCAAGTACTTTTCTTGGCTTCAGGGAAACAATTGTGAATAACACAAAATCCCTGTGCCCTTGGAGTATCATTCTAATGGGATACTCAGTGGAAGCAACGAGTTGGATGGGAAGAGAGAGGATCAAGAGCTCTGCTCTGGTCATGTTGAGATTCGATGCCTCTAAACACCATGCAGAGACATCCTTTAGGTTCTTCTGCAGTAAGAATCTATTTTCAGGAGAAAATAAGAAAACATGAATTACTTTAGGTTTTTCCCCTTGTAATAATGAAATGTGAGCATGAATATAATGTTAAGAAAAATATGCACACAATCACTAACTGGTCATATTTTCCTACATACATTAAAAGATATATACAGCTGTTTTGTTTTCTTCATAATATTACCTGATTTTCTAAAAAGTGATTTTAGGAGGAGGGATGGTATTGACCATTTTCCTCTATAACAATGTGAGCACCAGTATTTCAAGAACCTTGTCTGTTTTGCTCACCACCATCTTCCCAAGACTGTTGTGTCGTCAGAGTCAGAATTTAAGAACAAGATAATGCCGTTTATAAGCAGTGCACTGCAGGAAGGAAGGAAAGTGTTCACCAGCCAGGAGCTGGATCGTCTATGCCATCTCAGGCCTTTATGAAATAAAAATCCAGGCTTTTCTCTATATGTGAGCCCCACTAGGACTTGTCTGTGTTCAGCAGGCCTTAAGGCTGGGTGTCAAGACCTTCAGGAAAAAGATGAGAGAAAGGCTCAGCAGACAAGACGAAGGTGGATATCGTGGTTCAAGAGAGCAAACTTCAAAGAGGCTGTTGGAAAGAGCACTGAAAAAATAAATAAATAGATAACCTGCAGTTGAAATAGGTCGGAGTATTTGTCTGGTAAAACATTTAGAATCAATAGGGTGTCAGGGTCCCAGTGTTTATACAGGAGGCAGCACCATCAAGAGGCTTTATTTGTTGAGATCTCTGAATTTATAAAATGAGGGACATGATGTTCTATTGCTTATGGAGGGGCTGATGTCTTCATCGGCGTCTGGAACAGTGTCTGAGGCTTAATAGTACCTCAGTAAACATCGATTGAATAAATGAGTGAGTGAATGCGTGAACCATTAATATTTTAAATGGTTTTCCATGTTCTGCCTAAAATTACCCTTTGCAGCGCAGGAAATATGCCTGTCTAATAAGGAGTGGAGTGAGAGTGAAATATTGCCAAGCCCTTGGGGCTGCAGATCAAAAAGCCGTATTCTCTGCTCCCCTTTACTGGTCATCTCTCTGAAGTGGAAGAGAAAGGGTTTTTTGATTGGCCCTCCTGAAGCCTTATTAATAATTACATTCATTTTCTCTAAATGTAGGTTCAATGACACTCTATATTTTTTAAAAAAGAATTTGTTATGTTGGTTTGAGGAATGTATGATTAAGATACTACAGTCCTTCCTTCCAATCAGAAACAGACTTACCTCCCCGGTCACTGGAACTGATAAACAACTGCAGACTTTACCCAAAAGCACAGCAGGGTTGAACACCCAGATTCCTATCTGCACTGCACTCTCTCAGTACGCAGATCAGAGACACAAAATCCCAGAAGGCACAGAGCCTAGCATAACTGCTTCTTTCTTCTAAATATACCTATCAGATAGGTCAGTGGAGAGCAGTGACAGCGGAGAAGGAGAAAAGAGGTTGTACGTGTTCCTCCCTTAGATTCTCTCCTAGGGCTTGGAATGGGAATTCCCATACTTGAGGGCACCGTGAAGAGTGGGGAATGATTATCCCACAGAACAGTTCTTTCAACATCAGCAACTTTTTAAAAAATCTGCTGGTCTGTATCTGCCTTGGGAATCCAGTATGTTAACAATTTTAACTTGCCTCACTTCCTTCTGCCTCAAGGTTTAAAAATCTTCAGTCTAGATTGTGCTCAACTCAGATATTGATATTTTGATATTTCTGCATTAATTAGGCAGCATTTGACCACTGCAGATGTTGAAGCAAGGTACAACATGACTTCTTGATTTCTCTGATGATATGAGAAAACAATAGCCTTTTCTCCATGGATATTATTTTTGGAAAGCTGTGTCAGCTTCAGATATAAGAATACCTTAGATGCTCTGATATGGTTGAGGCAAAGGGAAAGCCACTCTTCTCCAAGGGGAAGGGGCTATGGCAGAGACAACCAGAAACTTGTGGATTTCAGCAGTGGTATGGCTACCACATGTATACCTTACCAGACAGCAAAAAGCTGTAGGGCAAGGGATAAAATATCACACTGCAGAAGAAATGCACGCGCATGTACACACACACACACACACACACACACACACACACACGAGTCTGTTAACATCAGCCTTTAGGACAAGTCCTACTCTGGGTAAGAAAGAAAATGGAAGTGGGCAAGAATCGTTATACAGCTACTTTAAAATTTTCCTTAAAAAGAACATGGTAATGTTGATATAAAATTCTATAGTAATGTAATCAGTTTTCATGGATAGTTGCAGAACTAGATCAGTTATCTTAAATGTCAAACCACTTAAAGCTATGATTTCTAGCTTTCAGTGACAGAGAATATTGAGGGATTTGCACAAACTGGTAAACCGCATACAATTTTTAGGCACATTTGAATCTGCACCAAGGCTAACCAGTACAGCTTAATAAAATGTACCTTGCTAACCCTGACTTCTGTTTAATTAGAAACATCTGTATGCTTCACTAGCTGATTCTAAATTCTAGTAACTTTGTTTATTTAGATTCATAATAATATAACTTAATGATGCATACAGTACAGATCAGGTGATTCCATTTTACAAGCATTTTTTTTTAAATGCTGTGTCTTTCACCTAGAATGTTCTTCATAATCAAAAACTGTCAAAGATTGGAAGCCAATCCTTGAGATTACCTAATGAAAACCTTCCACTCATAGATAAGGGAACTGAGACCCAGACTTGTCCAAGACCATTTCTGAGTAGGTAATAAAACTAGAATAATAGCATAGCTTTCAACTCTCAATTTTTGTTCTGTCCTACCCATCCTTTAAAACTCAATGCAAGCACCACTGCTACATGAAGGCTTCTGTGACCCCCAGTGATTTCTCACTTTGATGAATCCCTAATCATGGTCTATATTATAACATTAGTGTTTGATTGAAAACTTGTCACTCACAATATTATGCTTCAGTCTTATATCTCTAAGGATATATGTGAGCTAATGCTTTTCTTTTCCTCCTTTGACCTGCAAACTTTTGAGAAAGGAGTCCATACAAACACCCTTCTCTTCCTTGCTACCAGTTCAGTCTTTAATTCCTTGCAATGCAAGTTCTGCTTCAGTTTTTATTCTAAGACCACAAATGGCCATATTGATAAATCTATGAGCCTTCTTCATTCCCCTGTTCTCTCTGAAACACTACTGACCATTCTCTCCTTCTGGATACCTATCTCCCTTCTTGAATTTCTCTTCATAGCATTCTGTTATTTGTTCTCTGTCTCTGTAGTTTCTCTGTGTCTCTTTCACTGACCCTATAGCTACCTCTCATTCCTAAAATAATCTCAGTTATCACCATGTATACATTACTTGCTGGACACCACCACAAGGATGCCCAACATATATCACAAATTCAACCAAAACAACAAAATCCTTTTTCCCTATACATGCAACATATACTAAACACCCCATTTCTGCTGATGACAATATAATCCTTTCAGCCTAACAGGCTGACAGTTTCCAGATCACCTTCCCTTCCTTGTGCTACAAATCTAATCCTGTGGCCAAATCACTTTCATTTCTATTTTAAACATTTTTCAAAAGTTCCTCTTTAGTGTAGTTTTCCTTTTCTTTCTGCTACATTGTCCTAGTCCCAGCCCTCATTATCTATCCCCTGAGCACCCCAATAGCTCTGGTTGGGAAAATAGAACTGAAACCTAAAAATCAGTAGCAACACAAAGTAATATATGCTAAAGGATACGTGAATGGAAAAACAAAAAACAAAAAACCGGAGGTCCCTAACTGGCTATGCAAAAGCCAGATCTGCACACAAATATATTTCATCTGACCTGAAGATCATTTTTACACTACTGAGCCAACTTTAAAAAGAGACCAAATAAAAATCAGTATGTTCAGGTTTTCTGGTAAAGGGGATTATCTGGCAACATCAGGGTCTAGTTCATTCAGTGTAGTTGTCAACTGGAGCTGAGTTGCAGTCTCCTCCTTAGACATCTGCTCTCCAAGTCTCCATAGGCATCACCACCCGCTAGCCTCACTCACATGCTTCTTGGTCCCTGTAGGTGGCTAAGTTTGTAAATTCTGCTGCAGAAGTAAGGGCTAAGGGTTTTTGAGGGTAAGGATGCTAGTTCTGCTAAGCATATATCCTTGACACCTAACATTTTATCTGTCACACAGTAAGCACTCAATAAATGTTGGGAGAAAATTTTGGAGGTGACTATAGGCAGGCAAAGTACAAAGATACACAAGAAAGTAGGATTTAAATTGAGCCATGGCCAAAACAGGTTTTTTTGATTAACATACAA
The DNA here is from genome assembly GCA_963573385.1 of Cacajao melanocephalus. Taxonomy (NCBI): domain Eukaryota; kingdom Metazoa; phylum Chordata; class Mammalia; order Primates; family Pitheciidae; genus Cacajao; species Cacajao melanocephalus. The sequence goes on from CAUYLG010066880.1 coordinate 85,082, forward strand.
AGAAGAAAGAAAATAATATTTGAGACAAAGAATATTCTGTATTTTAATTCCAAATTTGGCACTTACTGTTTAATTGATTTAATTTACTTAACTTCTTTGAGCATTGTTTCCCTGTCTGCTGAATTAGGATAACATATATATCATAGTGTTGTTATAACTAAGGTAAATTACTCAGTAAGATTCAATTACTGAAATACTGAAATTACTGGGATAAATAAAAAAGTAGAATTCAATAAATAGTAGTCATTAACAACAACAATATAATAATAACTCCCTGAATAAAGTCACCAATAGATGTACAGAGTCAGGGCATGTGGGTAGCCCAATTATACTGAAGCACAATGCTTCACAGAGGGAAACAATGATAGATAAAAAGGGAGAGAGGGATGACAGAAGCCAGAGTCGGTTGCCATTTCTCTCTCTGACCAACTCAAGTCTTAAAGCTAAGAAGTGCATCACTGAACTTTCTGTGTGGTGTAACAAAGGCCAAGGACTGTGACTCCTCTCAGTAGAAAGTGCTTGAGCTTTGAATCAGATACACATAGATTCTAATATCAGGGCTGGCACTTAACTAGCTGAGTAAAAGAACCAGATTTTTAACTGTTCTAAATCTCAGTTGCCTTATCTATAAAATGGGGATGGGACGGCCTTTGAAAATAGGGTTGCTGTGTTAAGTAATATATATGCTAGGCTCATGGTGGAAACTCAATAAATTGTAGTTCTCTAAACTGTACTATGATTGCACCATCACATGCTGTCTATCCTCTGTCTCTTTCTTTTCTTTCCCTCTTGTTTGTATTTGCTTCCTATGTTTTTCTCTATCTCTTCTTCACTAGGCTCTTCTGCCTCCTTGCCTATACTTAGTGTGTTAAGTGTTTACTAAGATTAATCTCATTCAAAAGCATTTAGAACCCTTACTATAAGTCAGGCACTATGCTAATACATGTGTTAGCATAGCTCCCTATACTGGCCTTGGAGGTACTTAAAGCTCATTTTCATGTATAAGCCATATCCCTTCCAGGTAAATCGGTTTGCACAGTATATCAGCTTGAAGTTAAACAAGGCCACATTCTAAGCCAAACTGTGCTAACATTTTTTTGTAGTTCCAAAAGGGTACGTGTGGGCATAGCATGGAGAAGAACCAGGAAACCTGGGATAGGTATTGCTGGAACTGCAGGAAGCATCAGTGAACAGCAGTAGAGGAACAAAAGTCAAAGGATAGCCAGGCGAATCCTTTGACCCATTAATCATATATGTCAGTTTTGCCTGAGGACATAATTATGAATATGCACAAAGATTTAACTATAAAATATTGCTTCTAGACTTTTTTATAATACTACAAAAGTAAAACAAACCTTAACATCAAACAACAGATTAATTCAATTATGGTTTATTCATGTAAGCTATTAATAAAGCATGTCACGGAGGAATATTTATTAACAAGAAAAGATGCTCAGGCTGTATTACTGAGAAAAGCAGATGGTAAAGCAAAATATATGAATGAACCTGTGTTTGTAAGTATATATGAACATAGAAAAGACTGGAAGGCAAGTGAGATGTTAATGATAGACTCTGAAGGTAAGAGTATGAATTTTTATTTTTTTATTTTGCGTTTCTAGCTTTGTTTCCATGTACCACTTTTATAACAAGAAGAAATACCCCGCTACCCCCACCAGCATACACGCACATGTGAGTGGAGCTAGATGATAGAGATGACAGCTAGAAAGCTAGCAAAATGGATGGATGGATGGATGGATGATAGGTAGATAGATGCATACATGAATGGATAGATAGATACACATAGATACATAGATGGATGGATGGCTAAATGCATGTATGGATGTATAGATACATACATGATGGATAGATAGATACACATAGATACATAGATGGATGGACGGCTAAATGAATGTATGGATGTATAGATACATACATGATGGATAGATAGATACATGCATGGATGGATGTATGGATGGATAAATGCATGCATGCATGGATGGATGATAGAAAGATAGATAGATAACAGATAGATTAGATAGCTGCATGGCCAGATGGATGGATGGATGGATGGATGGATGGATGAATGAATGGATGGATAGATACATACATGGATGGATAAATGCCTGCATAGATAGATAGATAGGTGCATGGATGGATAGATGGATGGATGATGGATAAATGCATGCATGGATAGATAGATGCATGGATGGATGGATGCATGAATGGAGGATGGATAAATGCATGCAAGGATGGATGATGGATAGATAGATAGCCAGCTGGATGGATGGATAGATAGATGATTGATAGACAGATAGATAGATAGACAGATGATCTCCACGTCCGGGAGGCATATCAAGCCTGATGTTTAGGGAGACAATGTTTAACGAGCCTTAGGAGTATCATTAGTGACAGGTTAATGAAAACAGGCAAAGGTCCTGAGACTTGTGTCTGAGCCTGCTTTTTTACCATCAGGTCGACGCCCACGGCAACATTCTCCTCAGCACCCTGGAAATCCGGAACGAGACAGGTGGCTCTGAAGTGCTCACGAGCGTAAGCGACCCCAAGACCACCATGTACTCCTACGACAGTGCCAGCATCCAGTACCGCAAGCCCCTGAGCAGCCGCGAAGCCTACGGGCGCGCCCTGGACCGGCACGGGGTGCCCAGCAAGGGGCGCATCCGCAGGCGCGCCTCCCAGCTCAAAGTCAAAATCCCCGACTTGACTGATGTGAATTCCATAGACAAGTGGTCCCGAATGTTTTTCCCCATCACCTTTTCTCTTTTTAATGTCGTTTATTGGCTTTACTATGTACACTGAGGTCTGTTCTAACGGTTCCATTTAGACTACTTTCCTCCTCTATTGTTTTTTAACCTTACAGGTCCCCAACAGCGATACTGCTGTGTTTCTCGAGGTAAGAGATTCAGCCATCCAATTGGTTTTAGGTCTTGCATATGTTTTATTACTGCACCATGTTTACTTCAAAAAGACAAAACAAAAAAAATATATATTTTTTTCCAGTCTACTGTGGTCCAGGTTATCAGCTCCTTAAGAGCTCTATTAATTGCTATGTTTACAAACAAACACAAAGAGAGAAGTTAGATAGGTAGATCTTTAGCAGTATTTTCTAGTTGCCCTGGATTTTACTGATTTATTGTTTAAGTGAAAATGAAAAGAGGACCTTGCTGTCCACCTGCACTGCTTCCTGGTAAACTGTAACCATCTTATGTTGCCGGAAAAAAAATAAAAATAAAAAAAACACCACCACAATTTCCAGGATCTCAGAAGAAAAAACAAAGCCATTGACAAGTTACAGATTTCCAGGAAGAAGGCAAAAGGAAAAGGAGCTTAGAAAGGAAAGGAAGATTCCCCTCCATCTGTAAGTTCTCCCATGTCTGTTGTAAAAGGGCTCCACAGCTCCATAGAAGAAGAGGGAAGGAAGGGCACGAGCTGGTCAAGGTTACGCAATCCCAACCTGCCATCTTTACTGCACCATTAAGCTGGATATTCTGAAAAATGCTTCTTTCTCAGACTTCTGGCAAATTTTAAATTAACTCTAGAATCCAACCTGGTGGACCTGTAGCGATGGAGAACATTTTTCATTTTTTCTTGAGAATAAGGAGCTTGGAAGGCAATGACCATTTTTCTAACTGGCCATTTCAGATGTGCAGCCCTGAATTCATCTCATCACCCTGGATCTCCCTGATGTTGTGCCAGGAAGCCACGCCATCCCAGTTCCATCATTCCTGCTCCAGAGAGTGTGGGAGGAAGGGGATGGTGAGCAATTTTTGCTTGAGAAAAATAATGCCCTTGCCACTAGGAAGGCAAGATTTATGTGCTGTGAAAAGGGTGCCTGGGCAGTTATCTTAACTGCCAAATCTTAAATAAAATAGTATATATTTCTTTGCCTCCTAGAGAGCATATCTAATGGTGACAGGCTAGTCACACAGGCCTCAGCTGGCACTTTATGGCTCTGCTCTCTGAGCTCTGCATTCCAGACTGGAATGAATGCTTCGAAAAATACACAAACACCCATGTTGGTGTCATTCTCCTTCAGGACCATATTTCCATTTTAAAGAAAATCTTGAAAACAGCAGAACTACAGACAAAAACAAGAGCAATGACAAAAGCAGTAGAACTTCCAACACGTGCACCAGTCCCTAAAGAATAGACTCTGTCTACACTCATTAATCACTGTCATTGCTCCTCTGCCTTATCTTGTGGATTAATCTTGGTCATGGTTCTCATAGAAGGGGCATCCTTCAGTAGCCCAACATAATTCTAAACATGTCCAACCAGCTACAGTTGAGATTCTTCCCATGTTACGTCATTGAAACCTCATCATTTTATTTTTTAACCTTAGTATCTAAGAATTCCATATGTTCATTTGCAAGATTGAATGAAACCGTAAGCTAACCAAACAGTGATACAAGAGGTTTGGGACCTGACCCATGAATGTGAAATCGATTGAGGTAATAATTAGGAATGATGGCCTGGTTTAATGATCTAGCTTTTTCCCTAAGGCTGTGATGAGGGTCCATGTTTACAATAGCATCTGCTTCTGGAAATTATAGCCTTCAATGGACAGATGATGCTAAATTCTTACTGGTGAGCTGAAGGGGAGAAAGTTACGAGATACTCTTTTAGAAAGCAAGAGGAAAAGGGGACTTCAAAATAAATGAATAGTTAAGGCTGAAGATAACACATACAAAGACTCTGCTTTAACTGGAAAAAAATGATCTCAGTGGTTTCACGAGAAAATAGTCAGGTTATAGGGACCACATTTTAATTTATATTTTTAGTTGTATTATCACACTTTCCTGGTCAAGGAAATCCCCCGCCTTAGAGCATGAAGTCATTCATTTTGAAACTTTTCAGTCCCTTGACAGGGTGAGATGCTTTGCCATCGTAAAATGGCCAAAAAGAGTGGCACATGGCCATGTCAGTGATTATAAGGTTAATATTCTGTAATGACTACAAAGGAACCACTGTGCAGCCATTTATTTTAAACACAGGAAGGACCATTGTTGGCTGATGCCTAAAAGAAATGAATCATTCTGGGTGTCAAAGCTCTTTTAAAAGCTTTTAAGAATGAAATGCCAAATCAGAAAGGAAGTGTCTGTAATCTATGTTCCTCAGCAAACAATTTCTTTTTATTTATCGATTTAGATTATTCTTGGGAAAGATTGAGAATATTTGTATTTTTATTATTATATTTTTATCTTGCCTTTAAAAATCTAACAATTTTGATGCTGTAGTTTTAGATGTAAAGCATCTTCTGAGAAAAAAAAAGAGAACATTTTGAATTCATATATTCACCTTTGCAAAATGTAAAATTATTAAGCCTGAATCTACCCATCAGGCACAAACTGGTGTCACCATACGCCCTCCTGGGCAGTAAAGGGGTCACAGTCAGCATCCTGCAAATCCTGCTAAATAGCTGATTCTAGAGGCAATGGCAACCAGAAGAATGGAGAAGCTGTTATATTTACAGTTAAAGACCTCTGTCCCCACTTCTTTCTGGACACTTCTGGGCCAAGTTCATCCCTCCTTGGCCCTGCTCCTGGCCAAATCATCCCCTTTCAGGGTAAACAGTAAATAGAAAACAAACAACAACAAAAAACAACTTCTTTCTCTGGCTGTCTCCCTTGTCCTGCCCTAAATCATATACATAAAACATAAATGTTGTTAGACATTCTTAAGTGCCCTCAAAACTGGCCCCATTCTTGAAAGATTCAGATTATTACATGATAGATTATTATTCAGTCATTATTGAGTTGTTTTATTTTTGCCATGAAAATAGCCATACTCCCCTTGCATTACTTAAGTTGAGGAAGAGGCTGAAAGTTGCACAGACTCACTCTCTAATGCCACAGTCACGTCCAAGTACCCCATGTTTACAGTTCAGAAACTGACATAAACTGTGTCAGACTTCACTTGTGTTAATCCAGTGGAAATTCCATCTTTCACTGGACAGTGATGACTGCATACTCATTCCTTCCAATCATGCTCCTTGGCTTAAAATATTAGGGGTGACCTGTGCATCACACTTACCAGCTTTGTGAGGCAAAGATCCCGGTCAAGACATATTTTTGGCTTGAATTATCCAGGATTATTGCCTCTGTTTTCAACATCGCCAAATAGAAACAGCAAACTGGTTGATAATTCTGCCAAATGATTGAAATGTGTTTTCATACATGCCATCTTTATTGTGCATTACAATCAATGAAGGGTCTTGAAAATGCAAAGAGAAAAAAAATGTGGTGCAGAAGAATAAACTTTGGTTTAAGGGTCCAAGGATAGGCGTTTCTTAAAAAGCATTATGTACAATACATAGAAATGTTGACTAAATTCCATCTTTCTAAAATCAATTACTATTTTATAAATATTAAGAAAGAATTCAATTACAATTTGCCAAGTTAAACAAAAAAGATATATTTATAATACTTCTAGAGGGAAATAATTTCCAAGATTTCTTATATGGACAATTTTGAATAGTATCTTACCAAAGGGTGATATGTCACCATTTTCTTTCCTAAACAAAGTAAATCATATATCCCAGGAGGGAGGAAAGAAAGTAATGTACAAGCTCATGGTGGTTCAATCAGCATTACTGGGATGAGGGGGACAGAAAAACAAACAAATATATCTGTTTCCTGAAAGCAAGCAGCGAACATAAAGGTAAATTTGTTAATGGAATGTAGACTATTATGTAAACTTCCTTGTAAATTCTGTACATAGTTCATTGAACTGTTCCCTGTTGCGTGGTGGTCCTCAGCTTTGGGTGGATGTTCAAAAAATCTGATCATTGTAAATAATGTAAGCTTACAAGGCATTTGCTTTTCTTCATGAAGTGAAATGACTAGTGATTTGGGCCCAAACCAGAATCTTTTTAGCTCTTGCTCTTTCTCTGCCATTTTGTGTGTGCAGTTGTGTAACTCTGCTGCAAGCCATAGCCAGGTGTCTGTGATCACTGCCTCATCCCCCTACCCCACTGAAAGGGACAGCAGCTGATGAGAAGGCTGCAAGCCTGTGGGGTTCAGGAACAGTGCACCAGCAGAAACGGAAACTGTAGCAAGCTGCTCCTTGAACTGCGTCATGAAGATATTTGTCTTTGTCAGTCATTCGTGGCTATTCATATATTCAGATGCTGAATTATCCATGCTGTTGAGGGGGTCAGGAATGGAAGAGATATTCAAAATCCACAGGTAATCCAAAGCTTTATTTGCACCAATAGCTTTAGCTTCTAACTTCTTCCTTCCAGTTTCCCAGAACTTCTATTAAGAATAGAAGTGAATGAATGGGTTTGATCAGGGTAAACAGTCAAATGTTCAAATGACGAGAAGGAGCAAAGGAAGAGACAGTAAATGACTGATAACACCAAAAGGCTGATTCATTCTTGAAAGATCCAGAGGTAATCATGTCATTGTTTTTTAAAGGCAAAGAGAAATATTGATATACATTGGGATTTGAAAAAGTCTTTTTGGCCAGACATGGTGATTCATGGCTGTAATCCCAGTACTTTGAAAGGTCAAGGTGGGAGAATCACTTGAGGCCAGAAGTTTGAGACTAGCCTGACAACATAGCAAGGACTATCTTTATTAAAAAAAAAAAAAAATTAGCTGGATGTGTTGGTATGCACCTGTAATCCTAGCTACTTGGGAGGCTGAGGTGGGAGGATCACTTGAGCCCAGAAGTTCAGGTGAGCTATGATCTTGCCACTGCACTCCAGCATGGGCAACAGAATGAGACTCTGTCTCTTTAAGAAAAAAAAAAAAGGAGAGAGAGACAGAAAAAGAAAAAAAATCATAAGTATTTTCCAGCTGGAGATAAGAATATGTGTGATATTGTGCTAATTAAGCTTAAAAGAGTCTTAAGTATTCTCAAATACATTTCTCCCAAGTATTGGTATTCCTGAAAGTCTTCAGAAAGGTGGGATATTATGCCACAAGATGTGTTTCCATACAAACTGGCAGTCCCATGGAGAGCAATGATATCTACGGAAATTCAGAATATCCAAGTCAGCTTGTTTCTCAGTAATGTTTTAGAGTGGTCACGTCTTTCTTGGAGGTAAGAACTTTGCAAGGTAGGACTTTTTGTGCCAACATTTTAAGTGCCAGGAGAGTTCAGTAAACCATTATTTTGAAACATATTGGTTCTAAAATGTGCCAACTAGGGTCCACCAGCAATTGAGAAAGAAAAATGCTTTTTTTGAACTAATTAGGTCAGTCAATTACTAGTTCCAGAACACACTGTGCTTTTACTTTAGCCATGCTTTTTTTTTTTTTTTAAAGATAACTGAAATCAACTAAGTAGATAGAAAACATAATGTTTGGAGGCTGCAATTTCACTAAAAGCATTTTAAAGTATATCCTTTTCAATAAAAGAATTGCAAACCAGAGAATAATAAGCTCCTGGAAGGATAAAGGTAAAGAGTTTTGTTTGTTATTACTTCTCCTATAGCAAGAATTTCCTATTCAAAGTTGTTTGTTTGGGTTTTTTGTTTGGTTGTTGGTTTTGTTTTATTTTTTTCTAATTAAAGAGTCCTTGTTATAACAAGAGACTCACAACCACTCCCTACTGGCCCCTGGATACTTTGCATATCCTGAAAAAACCAGCACTCATCAGAAAGCCTACAGACCAGTCAGAATTCAAGGTGGGAAAAGTAGGTGTATTTCTGAACCATTTGGGAAGGAAAATTGTTCTTCTGAACAACACTACCTGCATTTCTGTTTCTGCAGACAATCAAAAAACAGACCAATAAAAAAAAGGCCAAATAGCATTATTCATTTGCCTTAGGTTTACAGGGTCACAGATTCATCAGCTTAATACAGATTAATTTGGAAGCCAAAGGATGAGCAAGAGCAATCAGTATTGCTACCTGGCTCTTGCTTCTTCTTCCTGGGTTTTTTGTTTTGTTTTTCAGAGAAACAGGGAAGGGAGGACATTTTCTAATATAATTGTTTATAGGTATAAATTATTAAAATATGGTATGTGTGTGTTTTGCAAGTTTGACTTGGGTAAAATAGACGTCTCCTGTCTTCTTTCCTTCACACACTGTATACCATCCTGCCTCATGTTAACCCAATGAAATTGATTCCATTATTTTCCTCTTTCTCATTTCCAAAACACCTAAGCTATCATGCCCATGAACAGGTGAAAGCTTTTACTTCTCTGGACTCATATTGTGTATCTTCAATTGAATTCATTAAAACAATGAATTTAAATAACTTTTTCTAAATTCTTATTCCTGTTGCCTTTAAAAGTCCTTGGGAGGCAGGTTGTATAATCATAATAGCCTCCTCTAAACTGCCTTGAGTTATTTTTCTTTTCTGCTTTTCTGTCACTTATGTAAAGAATACATGTGTTTACAAAAACCTTCTCACTCCCAGCCTATTTCAAAATAAAGTGGAAATAAAATTCTGCAGCTCAATCTTATGGAAATTTACATTATCTTCCCCAGAGTTTGAAGATAAGGCCATCTCCTTACATTATGATTGTAATATAGTGAATTTAAAGTGTATCATTCCTTTATCAAATTTGTTTATTCATGCCCTTTCAGTCTTAAGTAGGCCCATTTTACAATTTATTATGATTCTTCCTAGAAGGGCTTATCATTCAACTAGCACACCACTAGTCACAAACTATCCTCTAGGAACTTGATCCATTTCATCTTTTCGTATATTACTCCCATTACAAATTTCTACTTCTGTCATCCTGCCCACTCCTCCTCAGCCTTGTAGACAGCCTGCAAACTGTCTAAATTTCACCCATAAAAATAGGTAGAACACCTGTTTCCTCTAGACAGCATTTATATAGATTTAGAGCACAGAGAGTTCTCTAAACATATACCAAACAATATGCAGCCTAACCTGAAAAGTTAATAACTGAGCGTCATGACAGAGACAGAGAATTCATAGTGCATGGAAGACACCTTGAAATTATTAATACGACTGAGGACCTGGCCTTTGTGTTGTCTCTGCCACTGCCTAGGTGCATGACTTTAGACATGCCACCAGATGACCTCCAAGTTCTCTTCCAAAGCTAAATTTCGAAGGTAATTTTAGAGAAGTTCATTTACATGGGAGGTTAGCAGAAAAATACAGGAGCACCATGGTCTCTGCTAACACAACCCAACAAATTTAGTAATAATTCTTGAAAGCATGTCTTTGAGAATAAGCCATCTCAATCAAGTGAATTGAATTCAATACCTATTCATACTGCTTTAAAAATATAGAGAACATACAGTTACATTTGCAAGCCAAGTGAAAAAATGTTACTATTTTTGTAATGTTCTATAACTACAATTTAGAGAATAGAGAGTTCTCTAAACATATACCAAACAATATGCAGCCTAAGCTTGAAAAGTTAACAATAAGTGAGCATCATGATGGAGACAGGGAATTCATAGTGGATGGAAGACACCTTGAAATTATTAATACGATTGAGGACCTGGCCTTTGTGCTATCTCTGCTACTGCCCAGGTCCCCTTAAGAGAGTCTCAAGATAAGACAAATCAGTGTTATCTGGTCTTTATTTTTAGATCTCTGAAAGATAAAGATGTCCATAAGCCATTATCTGTAATTCAATCAAGGAAAAGCCATGAAACACCCCATCGTGGGTGGAAAAGCCAATCTCTAGGCAGCATCTAAGCCCAAATGTTGTTGTAGTGCCCTCTTCAGTCCTGGACCCCACACTGTCTTGTTTCCTGAAAGTAGAGCAGCAGATATTTTTGAGCTCTCAGGCAAAAAGCAGCTTTTTTTTTTTTTTTTTTTTTTTTTTTGGAGACGGAGTTTTTCTATGTAACCAGGCTGGAGCACAGTGGCGCAGTCTCGGGTCACTGCAACTCCGCCTCCTGGGTTCAAGCGATTCTTCCGCCTCAGACTGCCGAGTAGCTGGGACTACAGGCGCATGCCAAACGCCCAGCTAATTTTTGTATTTTTAGTAGAGACGGGGTTTCACCATGTTGGCCAGAATGGTCTCGACCTCTTGATCTCGCGATCCACCCGCCTCGGCCTCCCAAAGTGCTGGGATTACAGGTGTGAGCCACCGCGCCGGGCCAAAAAGCAGCTTTTTATCTATAATAGTTGGAAAGATTCAAGGTCTTTAGAACCTCCATCATCCGCTCTCCTTGCTCAACTCCTTCCACCCGGCTTACCTAGTTAAACGGCTTACCTAGTTAAATCCACTGGTGTTAGGCACAACCATGCCAAAACTGAAAATATATTAATTTGTGATTAACATTCTAGCTATTAATGTTCTTCAAGCATGCATGAAGAATTCCAGTCTCTGAACATGGTCCTCAATACAATTTCTGCAAACAGGTGTTCTTAACTTTTTTTGTTTGTTTAAAGACACCTTCCAACTCTAAACTTTCATGATTCTCTTGAGAATTTCTCGACCAATCAAGCTTTTTCCACTGTACTAAACCGCCTAGATTTTATCAATTTTACCTTGATGATCCAGATTATGGGTAGTTCAAAAATGAGTGGAGGGTAGTAGGGAAGAGAACTGTTCCCACTCCCAAGAGATGAATATCGTGCTCAGGAGGCACTCTGTGTCCAGTTTTGTTTTCTGTTTTTCCCTTCTGCTCCACCCACTTGCTTTCCCATACACAAAAGCCTTTCCTTACTCTCTTGAGAAAACATGTAGAAGGAAAGTTGGCACAGCAGCTCAGTAGCCTGAAATGTGCTCCAGTTCTTTTTGGTTGACATTATTGTTAGAGGACCATATGACCCAGTTTGCCTCAGACAGTCTCAGCGTGTAATTACTAATAAAATTCTCAAAATTGTCCATGTGAATAATAAATTGTATGGCCACCATAATTATGGGATCTCAGCAACCTGAAGAGTGGGTGAAATATTAATAAATTTCACATTAACACACTAGAGAAAACATGTCTTGGCTCCTTTCTCCATCACTCATACTCACCTTATTTCTCCATGAGTTCCTTAGCTTCCAGTGAGCTCATCCTCAGGTCTTCCTTATCCTTCCACTCCAACAGCCACACATCATCCCAAAATGTTCTCACTGCTGTGCTTGAAGTTTTACACTTTATTTCCACTGCCTAAATATTCTTCTTCCTAGCTCCTCCCCGAGAGTGGTTTAAGAATCAGGCCAACATCATCCAAAATGCAGTCCTCGCACCCTTCCTCATTCAGTTCACTCTTCTACGAACACTCCCTCAATTCCTATGGTCACTTTGTTCAATAATAATAGTTTATTTGCACATTTCTAGTTTTGCAAATATGCTGCCACTCTAAACGAATTGTGAGGTCCTTAGGAGTAAACACCCCATTTTCTAATTCTTTTGTATTGTCCAAAGCATCAATTGTTCTGTCCATGGCAGGGTCTGTAAATGCTGATTAAATGACCTACCATGGGAAATACAGAAAAGAGAAATACTTTTTCATAACAGGCAATATTTCAGGATTATAGATAATACCTTGTGTGACAGATGACCCCTACACCCTCTCTAAGTTATTTTAGTCCCACAGAGCCTATATCTACAACTTCTCCATGAATAAAAAATGCAGTCAAAGTTACAGTGGAACCCAGGTTTGGGCCTTGCAAAGTGGTCATTAAGATTTTTTTCTACTGAGATTTACTAAACAGATTGAATCCTGATAATATCACCAATTTAGATTCTACCAGTTCTAGAAAAATTGAATATTCCATCCTAGGTACTACTGCTTTTTCCTTTATGGAAAAAGGAAAGCTTTCTTTTATGGTTTTTTCTGCCTGTTTATCCTTGCTTGTCTTATTAAAAGCCTTTTGAATCTAGATTCTACAGGGTATTTGTTCTTGAAACTGGGGCTACACTGCATTATTGATGGAACATTCCAATGTGAATTCTAATACTCCCAGAAGGTACTGCACAACAAATTCTATTTCTGCCAAGATACAAATAGGAGATTTACAACTATATAAGAGGGATGGACAGTTCTTGACATTCACCACTGCTTCTCAAAACTGCATAAAATATAATAAATGTACAAGGAAATGCATTTTCTGCCTCCACACCTTCTTTTAATTATTAACATTCCTATTGTCCTGTTAAATGTAGTATTTACTGATTTACATAAAAGAAATATGTCATTTGCAAGCCTTACCTCAGAGTGGTAACCAGCCATCCCAGTTTACTAGACAACATATTTTTCTACTTGATATTCCCCAAATACATTGAATTGCAGTGTATTTGCTTTTTCTTAATTAAATCATTGTTGATCTGTTTCTTACATCTTTTTAAAATACTCACTGGATAAAGCTTGAAATTTTACAACAATACCCCTGAGACATTTTTAGAGAAGTCCTTTGATTATTCTAACTTAACATCAGTGGGATGGAAAACAGAATTATATATCGAAGCGTTCTCCCATATTCAGAACAACATCCAGTACTCTTAAAAAGGGAATATTCATGATTATATACACATATATTTATTGACTGTGTTGTTCAACTCCTTATTTCAAGGAGAGTCAATAACTTTCTTTCTTGATTAAAAACTACCATATGAGCTGGGCACGGTGGTTCACACTTGTAATCCCAGCACTTTGGGAGGCTGAGGTGGGCTGATTGCTTGAGCTCAGGAGCTTAAGACCAGCCAGGACAACATGGTGAAACCCTGTTTCCACTTAAAATACAAAAACTAGCCAGGCATGCTGGCGTGTGCGTGCTGTCCCAGCTTCTCAAGAGACTAAGGTGGGAGGATCACTTGAGCCTGGGAGGTTGAGGCTGCAGTGAGCTGAGATCACACCGCTGTACTCCAGCCCAGGTGACCAGGTGACAGAGCGAGACAAACAAACAAACAAACAAACAAAACAAAAAAACTACCACGTGCATTATTACTAAGCCAAGATTTCACAAGGCTTTTGAAAATTCCAAATGACCTAAATGTTTACAAGGACCAAAAACTTTTTGATATTTTTAAATAACTTTTTCCTTTTTAATCACCATGTAGCATGCTGTGCCATCATGATGGGAGCCTGATGGCTAATGTGAAATAATGTTGGCATGTCATTTAAAAGGTTAACGGGGCCAGGCACGGTAGCTCACGCCTGTAATCCCAGCACTTTGGGAGGCCGAAGTGAGTGGATCACGAGGTTAGGAGATCAAGACCATCCTGGCTAACACGGTGAAACATTGTCTTTACTAAAAATACAAAAAAAAAAAAAATATATTAGCCGGGCATGGTGGCATGCACCTGCAGTCCCAGCTACTCGGGAGGCTGAGGCAGGAGAATCGCTTCAACCTGGGAAGTGGAGGTTGCAGTGAGCCAAGATTGCACCACTGCATTCCAACCTGGGCAACAGAGCAAGACTCCGTCTCAAAATAATAATAATAAAATAAATAAATAAAAAAAATAAAAAAAAGTTAACAAACATGAAAATTGGGAAATTTAATATTGTTTAATACAAATAAAATTGTTTTTGAAAGAAGACATCTGGGTTGAGGGTGGCTTGCTTGAAAACTTCTCCTATCTATCATCTCTGAATAATTATTTTGCTCCTCCTGACTTTACTCAAGGCGCCTAACCCCAAGGCAAAGACCTTTATACAGTGATTCAGGGGGTTTGAGAAATCAGGACTCATGAGACTAAAAAGTAGGAAATTACTATCCTGCCAGCAATGGAACACCTCTTTGGCTATAACCTCACCTAAAACTTGATTGAATCAGAAAATTAGTTGAACTTTCCAAACCAGTCTCCTGCTATTTTAATTCATAGCATGCAGCTGGGGCTTTCAAAAGCAGGTGCTACGTATATACAGAGAGAAATACATACCTTCGGTTGCCTCTCAAAATCCGTTACGCTAAACTCACCAAATACGTTACATGTTAAATGTTTTATTCCTTGTGTTTTCAGATCTCCAGTTATCAATTTGCTATCTATCCTCCTACCAAACATGATTTAACCAATTCATATCCTGATCGGTATTACAATTCTTGTAAATAAAATAATCCTTTTCTCCCTCTTTATTTTTACCAGGTATAACCTCTTTGATTGCAAAGAAACATAAATTACAACATTTTAACACTCTTTTGACATAAGCATTCACTTTCTTACATAAGCAGGTAATACTTTTGTACACCTACCAGGCCACTAAAGAAGCTAAATGGCAAGAATTAGTATTTCTGTAAAACCTATAGAAATTTTAATGAAATGGGACAGGTTTCTAAAAAAAAAAAATGCCAAGAAAGGAAAAGGTTGACTCCTTACTTTTGTATTTCAAGTTTTCTATTTTGTATCAATATATGCTGCATTTTCTGATTGAAACTGCTGTTCTGTCTAATGAAACTTGTGATTTTCTGTAGTTGCTTTTTACATTTGAAAGCAAATTTTCATACTGTGTGTGCTTAACTGTACCCTTTCTGTTAGGGATTGACTAAAATACTCTGTTTCATTAATTCCTTTTTATGTGCTTAATGTATGTGACATTTATGGCTTTGTTATCTCAAAAGCTATCTGTGGACAAAATCCATGAAGCCTGTAGACTGTGATTTATACACATGAAAGAAAAAATATCCATTTCCTTCTAAGCAGTGAATCAGTGAATAAGAAACTGTTCAGTGGCCTCTGATTCCTGACCCTTTATCCTTCATGGCCTTTTTTCTATTCTTAATCATTCCTTGAGTAATCGTGTGTTCTTGTAAAATGCAAAATCAACTTACATGCAATCAGGTATGGACACAAGAAATGCCTGTGCTCTCGATTTCAGGACTCACAGATACCATAACAGTCACAGCACTGTTCACTCAGTATTTTTGTTAATAATGTGGCTTTGCTATAAAATAAGTTAGTGTTTCCTTTGCTTTGGTACTACAAGATTTTAAATGTTGCAGCAAATGAAAGAATGAAAACGCATTTGAAAGCTGGTGTCAAAAATCATCAGCTGTACTTACAAAAGTTGTTGTGCAGCTTCTGAAATGTAGTTTATTGCTGTAAATATGTACAATTTATGTTAGCTCGTTTATTCTGAAAACACTAATAAAACTTTTTTAAAATTACAAATGCCTACATATAAAAAGCTTATTTTGTACTGTATTTCAAAACATGCAAGATTTCAGGCATACCTTTTTATAATCCTTAAAGATGTGTAGAATTTTGAATCTATCATTTGAGAACTTTTATTATATAATTTAATACAAAGCTACATCGCTTTATTTGGAAGAAATTCTTTTCAGGATTACCCAAAAATCAAAAAAAGAAAGAAAAGAAAAAAAGATACCAGCACTTTTCCAGGAGCTTGTTTCTATACCACTTTTTGATTTTTTAAAATATTCTTTAAGATAACAACATGGCTTACAAACATTTACACATATGGAGTGTTTATATTAGAAAAGAAGAAATGAATAGTCTCCTTGTATTCAAAAATAATGCCTAAAACTGACTTATTGGCATCCATTTGTGAGGTATATTATGTCAAATTTCTTTTAAAACCTCCACTGTAAATATGAATATTAGAGTTGGCCTATTTGTCAGGCTTCCCTAATTTGAAGACCTCTAACTTCCAAATTCATCCTCTCCCTTGAGAAAGAATGTGTTGACAATAAAACAATGAACAGACAAAAAGTGTGAATTTTATTTATCCATTAATTGGTGGTTAGTAGAATAGCTTTTCAATAAAGTCTAAACTCGAATCCAGGGATGACTTTAACATCCATTTAATAAAATAACTGGAATTACCACTTTAAAAGCTAAGCTTTGGCTTGCAGAGCTAGAGATATTTGAGGCATCCCACTGGCTACTATTTCCAGAGACTATATTACATACTGGGAGAAATAAATGTCCATCAGCTTTTATTAATTAGAAAAGGAACACATGTATATGTAAACGTTTAGAATTTGCCATGTCAATAAGAAGCCTGAGTAAGATGGGTGCTTAGCATCCAGCATCTTCCTAAACAAAGAAAAGTATTGTTTAATTCAGCAATCATTGAATAGTAATCATGTAAGGGTAATGGGAAAAGGATAGAGTAAAGATATCAAACAAATCTTCTCAGCTTCATTGAAAATTACAATTTAGAGGGAGGCCAACTTAATAAACCATATTAGGGCAAACCAGCATATCTACACATTCACAATAATTACAAAGTGAATATGAAAGCGCCCGGATAAAAGTCTTTCTGTCAGATACTGGCACGCAAGAGAGTTCTCCTCCAGACACCTGGGAATATATGTGTTTGCCCAGACACTGTACCTATGTCACTACTATCCCACTTATTTCACATCTGAGTCTACTACATAATTTCTTTTAGTTTTCTTTTTTTAATTCTGAAACATTTCAAACATAACCGTCACCCAGATTCCACAACTATCAAAAGTCTGTAACTATTAAGTCATATTTGCTTCATTTAATCAGTTGTGGGGTTTTCTTCTAAAGTATTTTAAGGTAAATCTTATCCCTTATGTGATTTCACTTATATATATATCTGTTAATTATGGGCATTAAGAAAAATCTAACCATGATACCATTATCATAGCAAACAAAAGTAATAGCTCCTTGATATTATTTAATGAATTTTACTCATATTGCCCCAATTGCCTCCAAAATACCTTTTTACAGTTATTTTTTCAAGTGAGGTATCTTAAGTCTCTTTGACTCTAGAACATTTCCCCTCTCCCTTTCTTTCATGCTACTGACTTGAAGAAACCAGAAGCTCTGCCAGTTGTGCAGAATGTCCCATATGCTTACACATGGTGCTATTCAGCTTGGCCATTTCTTTTCTCTAAAGATAACATTAGAATTTGCTTCATAGATGTTTTGTGAGAAATTAATCCTAAATTTATGAGATTTTTGTTTTTCTCATTTTGTGCACAGAGATATGGAAGCTCAGCAAGACAAAAAGAGTTTCCCAAGTAAGTGACTGTGCCAGATGCCCAACTCTAAAGCTCGCACTCTGCCTTACACTTAAGGCATTCTAACTGTTTGTAATACAAACAGAGTTAATCAAAAACTCTTGTTGAGCTTCAACATGTTCAGTTTCAATATACATGTGAAATATGTACATTAATGAAAAACAAATAGTACTGAAAGAAAATACACTGAATGTATACTATGTGTTTTTCATTAATGTACATTGTACTATACAATATACATTCTACAGATAGTACTGAAAGAAAAACTGAGTTTATCTGGGTGACTTATAGTATCATTCTTACAAAACATAAAGAAATGAAATCCAAAGATAATATTTAAAATATGCTATAAAGAGGTGGAGCATGTGGAAAAAATAATTAATGTAATATACTATAAAAACTTTTCTAATATAGAAATAATTAGTGTTTGAGTTGAAATCATTTTTAAAGACTTAAATTATAAAGATGTTCCAAAGGACAAACTGGTTTGCAAAACAATGTAGCTAGAGGAAGCCCAAGTGACTACAGAACTTTCCTACTCTCTTTTTAAATTACTATTTCACTATAAAAATATAAATAAGCAAGACCTAAAAACACAAGAGAATGCAAGTATGGCAAGCCCATATATTTTTTTAACTGTTAAACAGTTTTATTTAAGAAGAAACAGTACATCTAATATATTGCAATTCAGTAGATGATTTCATATTTAATTAATTAAAATTTAACTCTGTAACTTTATTTACTCTTTGGATTATATTATGATAATATTAAACCTTTAACTTAAAAATATTAACATATTTTAGCTTTCTGATGCAGATGTCAATTTTCTACTCAGGGGAAAAATGGAAGAAACTGAGATCATAGTCTACATTCAGAGATGTTTTCACTGCTTGATTAAATTTCTTGGTTTCACATTTAAGACTTTATAAGAAGTAAATTATGTGGTTTTCACTTTAAGAATAAATGAATGAAGATATGTTATATTGGAAAAAACAAAGACACCTTAAACTAAAACAACAACAACAAATCCATGTACAACTAATGAGCAGCTCTGGAGAACTTAATAAAAAATAAATCAACTTTTAAATCAGTTAACTTTGGCATCTGGTAGCATATAAATAAAAGACAATACTTCACCTAAACTCAGGGTTTTCTTGAAAGAAAAATAAGATATTTATCATATATCCTAAATAGAAAATATCAGTAGCAGGAGATGCCAATCTTGGCTGGATGTTAAGTCTATGAATATTATCATATCACATTCTCAAAATAGGTATTAGCTAGAGAAGTAACCCCCTTTTCAAATAAAATAGAATTCTTAACAAAAACTTTAGCCTTATTAGAAAATAATTATACCTCAATGTTAAACAAATATTAACTATTTCAATTATTACAGGAATATGTGACATTATTATCAATGCCTTATGTTTGGGTTTGTAAGGCAGGCCATCACAAGATTGAATAGCTTTTGCTAGACAAGCTATAGATCAGTCTGTCTTTGCAGTACAGCCTACCAGTTACATACTCTGTATCTGTAAGGAGAGATTGTTATTTGAATCTGTTCTCCTTTAAAAGGGTCTTAACTATTTTTAGGATGCTTTTTCTTAAATAACCCCAGGCAGAAAATAAAATGCTACATGATATAGCCCAGCTTTTGACTCTAATTCTAAGATTCAATCTTATCAGCTATAGTTACAGGGATAAAATAAACATTGTATCGTATCTTCTCAGCTTCTCTAATGACTTCAGAATTAACATACTTATACTACTTTATAATTAACTGTCTACAACATCTCTCAGGCATTCAGTTCATATTAGAGTAAGAATAAAACATAGGTAATTTTTTCTTAACCTAAAATTTTAATGACATGGATTTATACTTCCAATCAAGATGGATTAACAAGTACAGTATTTTCCCTTTTACAACAGCTGCCAAAACTAAAATAAAATACCTAGGAGTATATTTAACGAATGAGGTAAAAGATTTCTAAAAGGAGAACTACAAAACACTGCTGAAAGAAATAATAGATGATACAAACAAATGGAAACACATACCATGCTCATGGATGGGCAGAATCAATATTGTGAAAATGACCATGGTGCCCAAAGCAATCTACAGATTCAATGCAATTCCCATCAAAATGCCAACATCATTTTTCATAGAATTAGAAAAAAACAATCCTAAAATTCATATGGAACCCAAAAAGAACCTGAATAGCCAAAGCAATCCAAAGCAAAAAGAACAATTATACTATAAGGCTATAGCTATCAAAACAGCATGGTACTGGTATAAAAGTAGACACATAGACCAATGGAACAGAATAGAGAACCCAGAAATAAAGTCAAATATATACAGCCAAATGATTTTCACAAAGCATACAAAAACATAAATTGGAGAAGAGACACTCTGCTTAATAAACGGTACTGGGAAAATTGGCAAGTCACATGTAGAAGAATGAAATGAATCCATACTGCTCACCTTATACAAAAATCAACTCAAGATGGATATTGAGTTGGACTTATACATAAGACCAAAAACTACAAAATTCTAGAAGATGACATCAGAAAAACTCTTCTAGACATCAGTCTCAGCAAAGAATTCATGACTAAGACTCCAAAAGCAAATGCAACAAAACCAAAAATGAATAAATGGGACCCAATTAAACTAAAAGACTTCTGTACAGTAAAAGAAATAATCAACAAAGTAAAGAGACAACCCACAGAATGGGAGAAATTACTTGCAAACTATGCATCCAACAAAGGACTACTATCCAGAATCTACAAAGAACTTGAACAAGTAATCAAGAAAGAAAACGAATAATCCCATTGAAAAGTGGGCAAAGGACATGAATAGACATTTCTCATAAGAAAATATACAAATGGCCAAAAAAACATTAAAAAATGCTCAACATCACTAATCATCAGGAAAACCCAAATTAAAACCACAATGAGATACCACCTTACCCATGCAAGAATGGTTATTATTAAAAAGCCAAAAAACAATAAATGTTGGCCTGGATGTGGGGGAAAGGAAACACTTACACATGCTGGTAGGAATGGAAATTAGTACAACCTCTATGGAAAACAGTATGGAGATTCCTTAAAGAGTTAAAAGTACATACACCACTCGATCCGGCAATCCCACTACTGGGTATCTACCCAAAGTAAAAGAGGTCATCATATAAAAAAGATACTTTAACATGTATGTTTATAGCAGTACAATTCAGAATTGCAAAGATGTATAAACAACCTAAGTGCTCATCAACTGATGAGTGGGTAAAGAAAATGTGTTATATTTACATCAACGGAATATGACTGAGCCATTAGAAGAAACAAAATAATGGCATTTGCAGCAACTTCAATTGACCTTGGGCCAATGATTCTACATAAAGTAACGGGTGAAAAACCAAAACCATATGTTCCCAATTATAAGTAGGAGCTAAGCTATGAGTATGCAAAGGCATAGAGAGTGATATAACGGATTTTAGAGACTTGGAAAGGGGAGGGTGGTGGGAAGCTAGAGATAAAAAACTACTCAGGTACAGTGTACACTACTTGGGTGATGAATGTACTTAAATCTCAGACTTCAACACTATATAATTCATCTATGTAACAAAAAAAAAAACTTGTACTCCAAAAGCTACTGAAATAAAAATTTATTTAAAAAACAGGTAAAAGATTTACACTATCACTTGAAACAATCAAAAACAAAAACAGCCACCCGCCACCACTCCTGACTCCCTGACACATGCAAAGCACTGGTATTCAAGATACCAAATATCAGGGAACAAAGGATTATGATACCTGAGGGACAGGAAACAAAAAAAGGTGCAGCCTACGACTGCTCCAGCTTACTTCATTGACAGAGTTTTCAGATCACAGTTCAGAGAGAGGAACCCATGGGGAGCCTGGAGGGCTCCCTGAATTGAGGAAGTACAATTGAGAGTTCAGGAAGACCAAAGCAGCTAGAATTCACAAGAGAGAAAACCTAAGAGGAGGAAGTTGCAGAGAAAAACAACCCCAGAAACCTAGAGCAGATTGCCCTTTGAGTATTCAGTAGAGTATTGATCGGTATGTACATGTGAAGAAACAACCTAAGGCTGGAAAAAGAGCCACTTGAAGAAATTAGAGGGAACGGGGTCTGGTTCTCATACATTGCCAGGAATAGTGCCTGCTCCCAATGATGAAATCAGAAAATCTTTTAATTCACAAGGCAGTAGGTACTCAGGACAGTCCTGCCTCAGTGATAGGGAATAATTAGCCCATTACTGAGCACTGCTCTGGATCTGCCTCACAAATCAAAAAAGCAAGATCTTAATAGATCACTGTTTCCAAGTAACTTAATTGCATTCAATTCAAAACAAAGCGCATGGATATTTACAGAAATATAAAAATAGCCAACAGCCAGTATGGTTAAATTCATCATGTCTGGCACTCAATCAGAAATTACTAGGCACTCAAAGAAATTGGAAAACAAATTCCATAATGAGAAGACTAGTCAATCAAAACTAACACTGGTGTTAAAATTAAGACTGGAAAGTTACAACTATATGCCATATGTTTAAACTACTAGAGATGTAAAATATGTTTACTAAAACAAAAACTAATATGAATTTCTAGAGATCAAAACTTCAATGTTTGAGATTTAAAAAGCAATGGTTTTAATGGCATATTAGACAATGTAAAAAAAATCTGTTCTTAACGATATAAGAATGAAATACAGAAGAAAATAATTTAAAAGAATGAAGTGTATTGGTGAGCAATTGGAGAACTTCAAGCAGCCCAACATATGTGTAGTGTGGGGAGGGGCAAAAAAAAAGTGAAGAAACTATGAATGAAATTTTTCCAAATTATACGAAAACTTTATAAACCTAAGGATTCAAGAAACAAACTGCAAGCACAAGAACAACCAACCAACCAACCAACTCAACCATAGTACATCACAATCAAATTGCACATAACCATGGCAAAAAAAAAGTTAAAAAGCATACAGAGAAAAGGACATGCTATTTAAAGAGAAACAAAGATAAGCAGGATAGCAGTTTTCTCATTGGCGTATATTATAAACCCTCAAGCAAAAAGATTCTAAAATGCATGTGGAAATGCAAATGACCTAAAAGAACCAAAACAATTTTGAAAGAGAACAACACAGTTGGAGGGCTAACACTGCCAGATTACAAGATTTATCAAAAAACTACAGTAACCAAGATGGCATGGTATAGATATCAAAATAGACAAATAGATCAATAGAACAGAACAGAGTTCAGATATTGATCCACATGTATACAAACAATTGATTTTTTTTTTTCGAGACAGAGTCTTGCTCTGTCACTCAAGCTGGAGTGCAGTGGCACGATCTCGGCTCACTGCAATCTCTGCCACCCGGGTTCAAGCAATTCTCCTGCCTCAGCCTCCTAAGTTGCTGGGATTACAGGGATGTGCCACCATGCCCAGCTAATTTTTGTATTTTTAGTAGAAATGGGGTTTCACCATGTTGGCTGGTCTTGAACTCCTAACATCAAGTGATCTGCCCACCTTGGCCTCCCAATGTGCTGAGATTACAGGCATGAGCCACTACGCCTGGTCTGAACAATTAATTTTTGACAAAGGCACAGAGGCACTTCAGTAGAGAAAGAAGAACCTTTTCAGCAAATAGTGCTGAAATGAAATATTCACAAGCAAAAAGTGAACTTTGAGCCATACTGTGTGCCATATACAAAAATTAACACAAAATAGGACATAGAATTAAATATAAAACTGAAACTATCACATTTCTAAAAGACAAGTTTGGAGATCATCTTTGTTAATCTGGGTTAGACAATGATTTCTTAGCTATGATACCAAAAGCATGATCCAAAAAAGAATTAATTAATTGAACTTCTTCAAAATGTAAAACTTCAGCCCTTCAAGACAATTGGAAGAATGAAAAGACAAGCCAAAACTGGAAGAAAGTGTTTTCAAAACACATGTCTAATAAAGAACATATATCCAAAGTATACAAATAACTTTTAAAAATCAACATTAAAACAACCTAATTAAAAATAAGCAAAATGTCTGAATAGACACCTCACCAAAGAATATGTACAGATAGAAACATGCCTAAGAAAAGATGCTTAACCTTGGTCACTAGGGAACTGCAAATTAAAACAACAATGAGATACCACTACATCTCTATTAGAATAGCTACAATTCAAAATACAGACAATACTTAATGCTGCTGAGAATTCTAAGCAACAATTCTCATTCATTGTTCCTAGAACTGCAAAATGGAGTAACATCAGCAAGACCACAGAATAGGAAGTCCTTGACTACCTGAGATCTGAAGTCAACAACATACAGACCAATTTCTTTTGCAAGTAGTCCAGAGACCAGTTAAGATGCATCTGTACCTTAAGAGAACACAAAACTAGCTACATTTCCAATAGGAACATTTGTGGCATTCACTCACCATAGTCCACCGTCAAAGCTGAGCATGGAACCAGCAGAAAACTCCCAACTCCTGGCTTCTCCCAGGGAAGTGAGGAGTTGGAGCATGACTTCAGTGTTCTGGCTTTGTGGGAGCTGCCCAAGTGACTGGTTTCTGTCTGGGATTATGGACAGAACTTAGAATACTCTAAATACCTGGAGGCCCCTGAGAACAGAGGAGAGCTGGGCTGCTTGCTGTCACTCCAGAGGATCTGCAGTACAGTGGAGGGTGATACAACTTGGTAGTCTCTTCCTGGGAACTGGGAGTGGAGGAGAGAATAGTGGAGCATGCATCCAATGTTCTGATGTTTTAGGGCTTCCCAAGGGACTGATTTTTCTCCTGCCTGTCTCAGAGTACTGACAGAACCTAGAAGACTCTAGAACCTTTAGGCAGCTGAGAACAAAAGAGTAGGGCTGTTTGTGACAGTCCAGAAAACCTGCAGTACTACAGAATGACACTAGAAGGAAGAAGAGATTATAGATGTCTGATAAACCCACAAATCACTAATTGGGAATCTGCACAAGACAACACAGACACAGAAATAGATAAAGGATATTACATAATGATAAAATGGTCAGCTAGGCATGGTCACTCACGCCTGTAATCCCAGCACTTTGGGAAGCCAACGTGGACGGATCACCTTAGGTAAGGAGTTTGAGATCAGCCTGACAACATGGAGAAACCCTGTCTCTACTAAAAAATACAAAATTAGCCAGGCGTGGTGGCGCATGCTTGTAATCCCAACTAATTGGTAGGCTGAAGCGGGAGAATCGCTTGGACCCAGGAGGCGGAGGTTGCAGTGAGCTGAGATCATGACATTGCACTCCAGCCTGGGCAGCAAGAGTGAAACTTCATCTCAAAACAACAGCAAGAACAACAACAAAAAAAAGGTAAATCACCAGGAACATCTAACAATGATATATACATAGCATCCAACATCAGAGTATCCAAAAAGAAGATCTAACAATGATATATACATAGCATCCAACATCAGAGTATCCATATATATCAAACATTGAGGGAAATTAAAGGAGAAACAAACAGCAACACAATACTAGTAGGTTTCAGTATCCCCACTTTCAGTAATAGGGCATCCAGACATATCAGTAGCAGAAGAGAGGACTTGAACATTATAGATCACATAGACCTAACAGACACATACAGAACATTCCATCCAACAGCAACAGAATACACATTCTTCTCAACAGCACATGGAACAGTCTTCAGAATTGCCCACGTTAGGTTACAAAACAACTCAACAAATTTAAGATGATTGAAATCATACCTCATATCTCTTTAGACCACAGTGGAATGAAACTAGAAATCAATGGCAGAAAAAAACTAGAAAATTGACAAATGAAAATTAAACAAGATACTCTTCAACCAGTAGAAAAAAAAAGAAAAAATTATGCCCAAAGTTAGCAGCAGGAAGGAAATAATAAACACTGAAGCATAAATAAATATAGAATATAAAAACAAAAGAAAAATCAATGAAACTAAGAGTTGGTCATTTGAAAATAGCAAAATTGATGAATCTTTAGCTAGCCTAAGAACGAAAGATAATTAACATTTAAAAAATCAGAAATGGAACAGAGGATACTACATCTGATGCCACAGAAATAAGGATTATAAGAGACTACTATGAACAATTATATGCTAACAACTTAGATAGCCTAACAGAAATGGACAAATTCCTAGAAACACACAACCTACGAAGACTGAATCATGAGAAAATAGAATATATGAAGACTTTCAACTAGCAAGATTGAGTCAGTAATCAAAAATCTCCCAATATAAAAAAGCCAAGGACCAGAGGGCTTCACTGAAGAATTCTACCAAACACTTAAAGAAGAATTGAAATCGATCTTCCTCAAACTCTTCCAAAAAAATTGAAGAGGAGGGAACATTTTCAAATTCATTTTATGAAGTCACCATGATCTTGATACTAAACCCAGACAAAGATACGACAAAAAAAGACCATATGCCAATATCCCTACAAATATAGGTACAAATATCCTCAATAACACACTAACAAGCCAAATTCAACAATATATTTTAAAAAATCGAACACCATGTTCAAGTGAAATTTATCCCTGGGATGCAAAGATGGTTCAACATATGAAAATCAATCAATCACACCACATTAACCAAAAGGATAAAAATCACATAATGAATTCAACAGATTCAAAAAAAGCATTTGACAAAAATCAACACCCTTTCATGATAAAAAACACTTTCAACCGTTAGAAATAGAAGAAACTATCTAAATATAATAAAGGCCACATATGAAAGCCCACAGCTAACATCATACTTAGTGAAAAACTGAAAGCTTTTTCTCTAAGATCAAAAAGAAAACAAAGATGTCTACTCTTACCACTTCTGAAATACAGAACTGAAAGTCCAAGCTAGAGCAACTAGGCAATAAAAAGAAGTCAGAGGCATCCAAATCAGAAGGAAATAACTAAAATTATCTTTGTCCATTAATGATATGATCTTATATGTAGAAAACCTTATTTTAAAAAAGCTGTTAGAATCAAAGAATTCAGTAAAGTTGCAAAATACAGATTCAGCATACATAAATCAGTTGCATTTCTATACACTACAAATGAACAAGGCAAAAAAAAATTAAGAAAATCCCATTTACGATACCACCAAAAAGAATGAAATATTTAGAAACAGACATATCCTAAGAAGCAGAAAACTTGTATACTGAAAACTACAAAATATTACTAAAAAAAATAAGGGACTGGTGGGGTGACTCACACTTGTAATCCCAGCACTTTGGGAGGCCAGGAGGGCGGATAACAAGGTCAGGAGTTTGAGACCAGCCTGGCCAACATGGTGAAACCCCATCGCTACTAAAAATACAAAAATTTAGCTGGGTGTGGTGGCGCGTGCCTGTAATCCCAACTACTTGGGAGGCTGAGGCAGGAGAATCGCTTGAACCCAGAAGGCAGAGGTTGCAGTGAGCCAAGATTGTGCCATTGCACTCCAGCCTGGGCAACAGAGCAAGACTCCTTCTCAAGGAAAAAAAAAAAAAAAAGAAAGAAATTAAAGAAGACACACAAATAAAAGACAGTACAGGTCATAAATTAAAGATTTAATATTTTTGAAATATCCACACTACTCAAAGAAGTCTACAGATTCAATGCAATCCCTATCAAAATCCCAACGGCATTTTCTGCATAAATAGGAAAAAGCAATCCCAAAATTCAAAGGAATCACAAAGATTCCTACTGGAAACATACACACACACACACACACACACACACACACACACACACACACACAATCCTGAGAAAGAATAAAGATGAAGGCCTTGTACTTCCTGATAAGAGCCTACAAATGTATGAAAAAAACTACAAAAATCAAAAACAGCAAAGTAGTAACATAAAAATAGGCATGTAGACCAATGAAATAGAACAGAGCACCCAGAAGTACATCAACATGAATACAGTCAACTGATCTTCTACAAGGGTGCCAAAAATACGCAATAGGGAAAGGATAGTCTCAACAGATGGTGCTGTGAAAACTGAATGTCCACATGTAAAATAACGAACCTAACACTTATCTGACATCATACACAGAAACCTACTCCAAATGGATTAATTCCTTTCTCGTGGGAATTGAAATTTGTAGATAAGAAAGGATAGGAGCCTAGAATAATCCATGTAATGGATTAGAGTTGCAGACATCAGTATGAGCTTGTTTAGCTTAATATAGATATGTATGAACATATAAATATTTATAGGTATGTGTATATACACAGGTTACTACACATGCACATATTTGTTAGTTCTGTCAGCACCGAAAGGGCCTAAAAGAAATAACACATCAGTAGCAATGAGCACACCTAGCTTGGTTTCTAACACCATTCTTCAATAAAAGGAGAGTTCCTTGGAGAAATAACTGATTTTAGGATTGGGCAGGAAATACACAAGATGAGCCTGAAGCATCTTCTACTGCCCGAGAGTAAGGAAATAACTTTCTAAGATAAAAGGAAAAAGAAGATGTACCCCCTGCTTCCCTGAAAAAAATTAAAAAGTCCACTCTCATTGATGGGGATATTGTCAAAGGGACATTGGAGCCAAGTGAAAGATCTCCTAATGGCCAAGTCTAGAACAATTTGAGTAACAAGGCAGTACTGAATTATAACCCAAAGTATGAGTCCATACTGATCATAAGTAGAAATCTCAATAGTAGAAAAGAGACAGATACATACAAAATTCCACACAATTTATGTAGATACTCCAACCCCAAAAAGAGAGAGCACACCTGCCCACTCCTTAAGTATGGGCTGAACTATAGTGATTTCCTTTACAGTAGGAAAAGAGGAAAATGAAGAGTCAGTTCACAATGAAGACACCTATATATCAGCCAGGTAATCAAGATTAATGTCAAGTCATAAATCATGCTAGCAGTATGTACCCTTGATTTGATGTGATAAAAATGGCATTTTATCTCTGTGATCTTCCTTCTCAGCACCCATAACCCAAGTCTAATCACAAAGAAAACAACATCAGACAAATTCCAATACAGAAAGACATCCTACAAAGTATTTCACCCACTCTTCAATGAAAACTGTCAAGGTCATCAAAACATCCCAACTAAATGTAATATGCTATCTAAGATAGAAACCTGGGGCAAAAAAAAAAAAAAAATAGGGAAAAACTTAGAAAGTTTGAATAAACTCTAGAATGCACTTAACAATAATGTGTCAGTATTAGTTCACTATAACAAATGCACTGTACTAATGTAAAATGTTAATAATACAGAAACTCTGTACTATCTTTTAAATTTTTGTTTATCTAAAACTGGTCTAAAAAATATAAGGTTAGTTTACATGGGGCAGAAAAGATAAGCCACAGATTAGAAGTATTTGCACCGTATATATCTGATAAAGGATTTGTATTCAGAATAAGAGAGCTCTCAAAATGCAATACTAAGAAAACAAAAAATCCAATTGAAAAATGAGCAACAGATCTGAGCAGACACTTCACTGAAGATGTATACATGGCAAATATGCATATGAAAACATGCTCAACGTCATTGGTCATTAGGAAAATTTGTTAAATATTGTTAAAACCACAGTGAGACACACACATATTAAAATAACTGAAATTTAAAAGACTGGCAATGTCAAGTGTTGGCAGGATAGAACTGGAACTCTCATAGACTGCAATGGAAATACAAAATGGTAAAATCACTTAGAAAAATTTGGCAGTCATTCTAAGCAAAGTAACTCGAGAATGGAAAACCAAGTATCATATGTTGTTAGTTGTAAGTGGGAGGTAAGCTATGAGGATACAAAGGCCTAAGAGTAATATAATGGACTTTGTGGACTCAGGGAAGACGGCTGGGAGGGGCATGAAGGATAAAAGATTACATTTAGGGTACAGTATACTGCTCA
Source organism: Cacajao melanocephalus (assembly GCA_963573385.1). Lineage (NCBI taxonomy): Eukaryota > Metazoa > Chordata > Mammalia > Primates > Pitheciidae > Cacajao > Cacajao melanocephalus. The sequence continues at coordinate 114,811 of CAUYLG010066880.1, forward strand.
GGTGATGGGTACACTAAAATCTCAGAACTCACCACTAAATAACTTACTGTGTAAAAACCACCTGTACCCTCAAAAATTATTCAAATAAAAAATTTTTTAAAGTTTGGTAGTATCTTGAAAAAATAAACCTACCATATCACCCAGACATTTCATTCTAAAGTACTTGCTCAAGAAAAAGCATACGTTCATTCAAAGATGTATGTAAGAAATTGTGTATTCTAATGCCTAAAACTTGTACGAACCAAAATATCCATCAATAGGTGAATAAATTGTGGCAGAACTCTATAGCATAATACTTCTCAACAATAAACTACTGATACACGCAACATGGATGAAACTCAAGATAATGCTAAAAGAAGCCAGATTTTTTTTTTAAAACAAAGAGGCACACACTACCTAATTCCTTTACACTAAACTTTCAAAAACGTAACAATCTGTAGTGACAGGAAGCAGATCAGTGGTTACCTGTGGGGAATGGAAGAGACAGGGACTACAGAGGACAAAGAGGAAACCTTCAGGAGAGATCAAATGTTCATTATCCTAGTTGTGGTGATATTTTCATGGATGTATATATGTCAAAACATCACATTGCACACTTTTAATATGTACAATATTTAGTATACAGATTCAATTTCAATAAAGCTGCTGAATATGCTAATGGAGTGTTACCAAGTGGTGAGAGGGAGACTAAATACAGCAAGATGTTTTCCTTGTAAAGGAGATACTGCATGCAAAGCTGAAATTTAGAAGAGACTTCATGATGAGTGCTACTCAAAGTGCTGTTCTACAAACCGTTACTGGCCCATAATAACAAAGAACTTGCATAAGGTAAATCAACTACCGCACTAAGCACACTGTTTGCTTCAGCTGATAAATTTTTTTAAACCAAAATTTCTCGATGAAGAAAGCAGTATACTGATAACACTTTCTAGCCGAAGCTCCTTATTAAATCACTGACCTGTAACAAACCGTTCACAGACAGAACTGTATTTCTCTGCAGTTTTTGAGTAGCACTGTTTAGATCACACTCAGATATTTATTAAAACTCTCTAAGCCTATCCTCATCTGTACGATGAGAATAGTAATAATTGCTCTGGATGCCTTAAAGAATAATCTGATGCTCTAATGAGCCATATGGCTTGCAAATAGCAAGCACTGATTAATTATGTATTATTGAGTTATGTATAATTATGCACAACTACTGAGTTATTTGGAATCATTTAAAATAAAGCAATATACAAAAATAAAACAAGACACTTATCATTTGCTCAGAATACTTGTTTTTAAAGTTAACTGAGGTTACAAATGGTTTGTTTTTCCAATGAATCTGTTAACATCCAAAAGTATTCAATATTGAGTTTATTAACAAAAGTGGACCTGTACATAATCTTATCTGATATTTGAATAATATACACACTGCACAATGACATCTATTTTTTATCAGAGCAATGTTTCCCAAACATAGAAATGTAGAAGTAACAATGTTATTTTCATTTTTCTGTATTCTAGAGATTTTAGTTTCTAGAATTCATAAACTCAAAATTGTTCATGTAAGTTTAGAGTATTTGTTCTTGTTGTCTCGGACAAAGAGATATTCTCTAAGAAATTTTATATTTTATGATCTTTCCTCTGAAATATGAGAAAGATATGGAATCTCCTGAGTTATATATGCAGCTAATACATTCTTTGAAAAAGTTATTTTTTAAAAATATCACAAAGTAATTATATATCCATAATATATGTTGCTATTCACATAATTCTTTAAGCAATATTCAAGTATATTTGTGCTTTGTATGTTTATATTACATTAGAACCTTTTTTTAGCTTTCAATAAAACTGTGTATCTCCAAAGATTTCTCAAATATTTAATAAATGAAGCAAAACAATCATGAAAATATAAACTGCTACTATAGATTTTTCATCTTTCATTTTATGCATTTCCTTTCAACCATGTAATTTCCTGTTAAGGAATGCTGATAAATTTTTATCTTTATAATATCAACATTGCCACTTTCTCAGCCTGGTGTAACAGTCAAGACATCGCAGGGTTTCTGAACACACAGTATTCACTCTGCCATATAAGTTGGAGCAATAAAATCTGATAGCACTGGCATTCATCATTTCCAGTTATTTCAACTGCAGGACCACCTTAAAACACAAATTGAGGAGAAAATATCAGGTTATACGAGACTGATGTTGATATATACCATATTAAATGCTTTCAAATCTCTGAAAAAGGGCATGGAGAGAACTCATAACAAGCAAGTACAATGCACAGTAACTGATGACACATGCCTGCCAGAATCTATGGTTCAGAATCTGTTAGCATTTATACCAGGTTCTACCACACGCCCCTTTCACACATGTAGCCCCACTCAGCCATCCTGCCAAGCCTGGGCTGCTTGTTTCGTTAATAGGCATGTGGACCAGTAATCAAAGCACTCAAATGTTTGAGCAAATGCAGAGTGTGGAGAGAAGCTGAAGTTCATCAGAGATTTTAAAAAGTAGGATCAAGAAGATTGAATAGTGGGACAACAGAGGTTGTAGGAATCACTGAGATGAGATCACTAGAGAAAACACTGAGCAATAACAAAGAAACATACATATACAAAGAAAATTATTTTTATTCCTCCTCACAACAACAGTTTCTACTGTTTAAATATTATTTTTCTCATGTATTGAACATTAGGAGCGGTTACTGTTATTTAGCCACTCCATTGTAAATGTGAAGTTTTTGGACATTCATTAGTGCTGTCTTGCCTCAACTTGATTTTGTCCTAATAACCACAAGCCATATTTTGTCTTCCATACTTAGAGGATCATAAAAGCAATTTTCTATTATTAGTCAGCTAATAAAGCCACTTTTTATCAGGATCATAATTTTTTAGTCATAAAAACTCTTCACAATCAGTTAATTTTATGAGTCTAAGGTAAAAATTTTAGTTTTATTATTAATGAGCATTGAAGCAAAAGAAATTCAGCTGTTAGAATAGCACTACTATTCTTTCAAAAATTACTTAATATGTCATGCTCAAAACTAAGTAATTGAACATTACAAATTATAATTAATATCCAAAACTAGAGCTCAGAACATATTAACAAAGTATTTTCTGTGCTTAATTAACATAAAACATCAGGAGAAAAAACACTAAAAGTGAACTATGAGTCGAGGAGTATCCATCAAAACCTAAACACTTGGCTGGGTGTGGTGGCTCACATCTGTAATCCCAGCACTTTGGGAGGCCACCTGAAACCCCATCTCTACTAAAAATACAAAAATTAGCCAGGTGTGGTGGTGGGCACCTGTAATCCCAGCTACTCAGGAGGCTTGGGCACAAGAATCACTTGAACTCAGGAGGTGGAGGTTGCAGTGAGCAAGATCGGACCATTGCACTCCAGCCTGGGCAACAGAGCAAGACTCCAACTCAATGAAACCCAAAAACCTTAAACATTCAAATCATATGACAAAATTATAGCAAATACCTTATATGCTGCTTCCAAGGAATGTATTAGATTCTGCAGTTCCTCTCTACTCATTTCAATAGAATACGGTTTTACTTCACCATTTTCTTTTATATCTAGATGCAGGCTTAAAAGTGGCATTCGTAATGCAGCAATCTTGTCACTGGAAAGTGCAAGCTGTTTAAAATTAGAAAGATAGCAATTAAAAATAAAGAACTATAATGAATATGCATCAGAGGTTAGTTAGCAGTACATTTTTTAAAAGTACTCCTGGTTTGCTGTTAAGTGTCGAGAAAGGTGAAAGAAAGAAATTAAATTCATACTAAAACATATTTGAAGAATAGAAAGAGAAAGAAGAGCAAATAAAGGAAAGGAAATGGGTAAGAAAAAACCAATCAGCAATCTTGTGGCAGAAGCTGATATCTAGATCAGAGTTATGCCTGGGAAGTACTGAATAGGTCTAATATGCAAGAAACATAGAGAATTCTTAAAGAAGATTAAAGGCACCAAGAAGATAAAATTTCATGTGCAAAGATAAGTGAGACCAAAAATATTGGTAAACTCTCAGAAATTAAGATGCTTAATCCATGGTCAGCTATCTACCACACTATTGATAAATATGTTATCAAGATATCATCTTCAATTACAGCCACTGGACAGAAACGCTCCATATATTTACCTCACTTCTTAATTTCCTTCTCCGGAGTATATCCTAGGGGAATTGGAATAACCAAATATTTATAATACTAATACTTTTTGAAATGAGCACTGTAGCATCCTTGGCAGACAGCATAGGGAAATTCAATTTTCCTGGAATCTGAGTCAGAGAAATCCACAAAAACTGAATCTTTGTTAAGAATGCTACCACTTGCAAAAAAATTATTTGTGCAATGATAAGAGACATCTTCCCTAACAACCTCAAAGAATCTCCCTTGTGGTACATACACATTGAAATCTTGACATAGCTCCTCCATTCTCTCACCCCAAAACTGGAAGTATCAGCTTCAGGTTATCTATTTTATGGACAATTCCTCTTCTCAATATTTCCAATCAATGTTTTTTCAGCCTATGCTTGACTACCACCAATGATAAGGCATGTGCTACCACGAGAAGATGTTACAATCATTTCCAGATACTCATATTTGTTAAAAAGTCCTTCCCTAGGTTTAACTGAAACCTATCTTATTGCAAATAATATACCTTAGGCCTTGTCCTAGTCTCTGGAGCCGCAAAGTCATAGAGCCCCTCTATGACTTTTAGCCTTTCAAAGATAAATGTCATGTTTCTACTAGGTTTAATCTTTTCCAGGTACATGGTCTCAGTGTTTCAAAGCAATTTCACACACCATGATTTTAAGTTCCTAGTCATTCTTTCCTAGTTGGAGTCCAATTTCCTTAAATCTCTCTTAAGTTTGGCAACCAGAACTAAAAAGATTGTATTACACTAAAAAGATGTCATCATTGAAAACAGAATGTACTAGTACTATCTCTTGCTTGAAGAACTCCATTTCTATCCACAAAACATAAGCCTGAATCAACACTAATGAAGTTATACTGTGATAAACTAAAATAACTAAATATTTCTCATACATGCTACTATTAACATCTCTCCTTTATCTTTTATTAATTTTTTTTTTCTGAGACAGAGTTGTGCTCTGTTGCCCAGGCTGCAGTGCAGTGGCATGATGAACTTGACTCAGTGCAATCTCTACCTCCTGGGTTCAAGCAATTCTTGTGCTTCAGCCTCCCAAATAGCTGGGACTACAGGCACACACACCTCCATGCTCAGCTAATTTTTGTATTTTTTAAGTAGAGATTCAGTTTTGCTTTGTTGGCCAGGCTGGTCTCAAACTCCTGGCCTGTAGTGATCCACCTGCCTCAGCCTGCCAAAGTGCTGGGATTATAGGCATGAGCCACCACACCTGGCCTCCCTTATCTTTTATATTTATAAAAATATAAAATCTGAAATTGAAATTAAACTTATAAAATTTAAATAAGGATTTAAATACAAAAATCCTCTGATTAGGTTGCCTGATTAATGTATTTTGCTTCATTTGGTCGCTGATTATAATTGGCTGTGAAATAATTTTGAACTTTGTGTCACATTATATGCTTGTTGTTTCTCTAGTTTTGTGTCTCGGCCAAGACCAGAACCACAGAGACTTCTTAGCTAATATAAATTCATCTGTCCTTGGGTAGTTATTTATCCGATTATGAACCCACTTGTTATCTTCCCACATTTTTCTCTACTTAATCTAGATACACAATGTAAGGCACTTAATCTAGGGTCATGCTAAAATCAAGAAACACAATGTATTTGTTTCCTCTTCATCTACTAGCCTAGGTATCTTATGAGGACAAAAAGTTGGTCTGGAATTGTTCTTTATAAACCCTACTGATAGTGACTCTCCAAAATGTATTTAAAACTGATGTTTTAATATCTTAGAGGTTTTCCTCCTAGAGGAAGAATCACATTTACCAGTCTTAAGAAAGCTATAAAGTCTAGAAAGTTGTGGTCAAAAATATATGTTGACCAGGTGTGGTGGCTCACGTCTGTAAGCCTGTAATCCCAGCACTCTAGGGGGTGGCCAAGGCAGGCAAATCACTTGAGGACAGGATTCGAGACCAGCCTAGCCAACATGGCAAAACCCCATCTCCACCAAAAATACAAACATTAGCTTGGCGTGGTGGCACGTGCCTGCAGTCCCAGCTACTCAGGAGGCTAAGGCAGGAGAATCGCTTGAACCTGGGAGACGGAGGTGGCAGTGAGCCAAGATCGCGTCACTGCACTCCAACCTGGATGACAGAGCACAACTCTGTCTCAAAAAAAAAAAAAAAAAATATATATATATATACACACATATATACACACATATATGTTGACCATATGCTACCCCATGACTTATGTCATTTAATGATCAGATCTAACTGAATTTATTATCAATGTAATGTTACTATACATGGCTTGGATGTTTGTAGTGTACTTATGCCCAAGTTAATGCAAGATGTAATTTAAACTATCTTTGATATTTATTTGGGATAATACATTCCCAAAATAACAAATTTTAAATATATAATATTATAAGATATTTCTCTATATCTAAAAAATGAAATAAAAATACACATACTCACAAATAGATTCTTACCTTTACCTGCCAATCAAAATCCTGTAGCTGTGCAGAGGAAATAGCAACTATTTCTCTTAACAGAGCCTGTTTGATTTCATCTTTCCTACTTTTCACACATTTCATGATAGTTTCTTGATGAGATGAATTCAACTGATTCAACTGCTGAAGTATCTATAAAAATAAAAATAGGCAACAGAGCTTTTCTGTTTAAAACATAAAAACACAATTCCACTCTCTTTGTGCACATCTTTTAAAAGAACAGTAAAAGGAAAAAAGAAATACTCTGTAATTATAAAAAAGAATAAGATGAGAATGAGTAACCAGAAAATAGGTTTTAACTAATTTCTGCAAAATAAAGAGTAAAGAAAAAGGACTGATGGAAGAAGCAGCACAAAAATGAATACACCTGGAAAACACAAAAGCTGATACAGCCATGCAGGGTGAGTATCTCAAATCCCAAAATGGAAAAAGTTCTGAGCACTGACAGGATGCTCAAAGGAAGTACTCATTTGAACAGTTGAGATTTCAGATTTCAGATTTTTGGAGTAGGGATGCTGCACTGGTGAGTATAATGCAAATATTGCAAAGTCAAAAAAAATCCAAAATCCAAAATATTTCTGGTCTGAAGCATTTCAAATAAGGGGTACTCAACTTATATTAATATATCAGACAATGTAGCCTTTATGGCAAGAAGTATTACAACAAGTAGAGAAGGATAGTAAAAGGGCCATTCAACAGAAAGACATACAATCATAAATCTGTGTGTACCTAACAGCACAGTTTCAAAATATATAAAGCAGCAAAACTTGGCAGTACTAAAAGAAATGAATAAATCCAATTCACAATTAGAGGTATTAATACAACTCTCAATAACTGACAGAAACAACAAACAAAAAAATCAATGAAGATACAGAAAAATTGAAAAACATATTCTACCTAACCTTAGCAATATATAGAATACTACACCCGACAACTATAGCATACACATTATTTATAAATGCATATGCAACATTCACCATAATGTACCATATGCTGAGCCATTTAGCAAACCACAACAGACTCAAAGAACTTAAATAATACTGTTTATATATTTATTACTGTGTAATGAAGTCATAACTAATGAGAAAAGATAATGAAAAAATTTCCAAATGTGTGAAAATTACATAATGCAACACTAAATAAATAAATAATATCAATCTTACTCTTCCTGAGGACAAGAAGAGAAAAAAAAAATCCTTCCAAATTCATTCCATGAGGCCAGAATAAAACTTGACCCCTTGACAAGAGTATCATAGGGAGGAAAAATAAAAATAAAAAACAAAACACCTAGGCCAGTATCACTCAAATATACATGCAAAAATCGTAAACAAAATATTGGCAGTCCAAATGAAGAGAGAGATACATATAAAAATAATACATCATGATCAAGTGGGGTTTATTTGGGCAGTGCAGCCTTAGTTTAACATTTGAAAATCACATTAACAAAATAAAAATAAATTATAAATTCAGAGAAAAAGCATTTGATAAAATTCAATATCCATTCATGATTAAAAATTCTCAGCAAAGTTAGAATTGTAGGATGCTTCTTCAGTCTGATAATGGAGATCTATAAAATCACAGAGCTAACATACTAAATGGTGAAATAGTGAACACTTTCTCTCTTAGGTTAGGAATAGACATATGTCTCCTATCACTGCTTTTTTTAAAACAAACACTGCCTGATAGTGTTAGCCAATGTACTAAGGTAAGAAAAAGAAGTAAAAGACATTAAATTTGAAAAAGAAAATGATTATATACAATTGCCCCCCCCCCAAAATCTATATACAATTAGACACTGTAAACAAATTTAAAAAGGCTGTGGGACACAAGATATATAAAAATCAACGGTTTGTACATACTAGCAAAACACTACTGAAACATTAAAGATCAAAAACATCACTTACTCAGAAATAAAAAATATTTGTGAGAGCTCTGCACTGAAAACTACAAAATAAGAGAGAGAAACTAAAGCTAATCTAAATAAATAGAGGGCTATCATCCCATGTTCACAGCCTTGGAAAGATAATGTTGTTAAGATGTCAACTCTCCCCACAAATAATCTAGCAATTCAGTGCGATCTCTGTCAAAATTCCAGCAATTTTGTAGGTTAACACTGAAGTTGATTCTAGAGTGTTATCTGAAAATATAATAGTCAAGTCAATCCTGAAGAAGCATAAGAATGAAGGTCTTCTATTACCAGATATCAAGACATAATTTAATTTAGCTTTAATTCTACAGTAATTAAAGCAGTGTAGGATTGGCAAATATACAAAAGTAGACTAATGGAGGATGTTAGAGTCCAGATACAGAGGCACACATATGTGGCCATTTGATTTACAATAAAGGCTACACAGCAACACTGTGGGGCAAGCATGGTTATTTCAATAAATGGTCAACTAGATACTCATGCAGAAAATTTTGAACTTGACTTCCACTCCATACACAAATACTAATTCAAAATACATCAGTGACATAATGTGAGAGCTAAAACAATCAAGCTTCTACAAGAACACATCCAAGAATCTTCATGTCTTCAGCACAAATATTTCTGAAATGAAACATTAATAGTATTAGCCAGCAAAAGAAATATTGACAAAGTGGACTTGTTAAATTTCCTAAGTTGTTTCACCAAAAGACACCATTAAAAGAGTAAAAAGGCAAGCACATAACAGAAGATATTTAAAATACATATTTCTAACAATGAGCTCATATCCAGAATATCATCCAAATCAATATAGCAAACATACACAACTCCATTTTTAAAAAAGTGAGCAACCTATGCAAATAAGCTCAAATGATTTTTGACAAAGATGCAAAAGCAATTCAGTGGAAGAAGGATATCCCACGACCCTGCAATTTCACTTCAAGATATCTACCCCAGAAAAGCAGGTCTGAGTGTACACAGGAGACACATAGTAAAGAGTGTTTATAGCAGCACTGTTTGTAATAACAAGAGAAGCAATGACTAACTGTTAGTCAGTAGGGAGATAAATCTTATGTAATTCCTATCATCAAATACTAAAAGGTGTTAAAATACACAAACTAGATCCACGTTTATCAATGTAAAACAAAATGCTGCATTTAAAACAATTTACAAGTGCATACATATGTTACATTTTACAAGTTATACACTTAAACACCCCAAATAATTCAATATACTAAAAGATTCAAACATACATACAACATATAATACAAAACATAAACACCACCTTCAAGAATGGTGATCTCTAAGTAAGGGTGGGATATCCAGGTGAGGGATAGGAGAATTTAGGTATCTCTGTAATGCTTTATTTCTGAAACAAACACACATATCGCAAAATGTTAACACCGTTTAACTGTGGTAATGGAAATGTAGGTAACAGTTATATAACTTCTTATTTTCTTCTGCAGGCTTTCAATGTTTCACAATTAAAAGAGTAAAAACAACCAAAAATAAACTGCAAAAACCTAGGACTTCCACAGATTTTTCCATCCACAATTATGAGGTATTTGTTGTTACTGATGATGGCTCTTTTATTATACAGTGCTCTAAAAAACTCAAAGAGAAACCTAAGCATTAATTATTAAAGTTATAGAAATGTGCAGAGAAGTTACCTCTTCATCGGGTAAGTTTTTACCAACTACAGCTTTGAAAAATTTGGTAACATCTTCTAAAACATGGATCCATTCTTCTGATTCCCAAACACTGTGATAATCTTGGTACACAGGATAAGCTCGACCACAAATGCCATCAATTATTTTGTGAAGAAGCTAGCAAGAAAAAGGGAAATAAATGTACTTATAAGTAAAATGATAAAACAAATTTATCTTCCTTTTAGCAACAAATGTTAGGAGATGCTCATGTTAACCGCAAGACCAGCTGAAGTTAAAATGTATAAACCACTTTTAAGATTATTCTTATTAAAAACTAGATCTCATAAAAACCCTAGACTTTCTATTATGTCGACCTTCAGAAACTAAAATAATTTTATGTTATAAAAATTACATAATGAAAAAACTGAAAAGATACATATAAAAGACATCATATTTATGGCATATTTATAGCATTGACCAAACAAAGGACAGGACTTCCATCAAAGTCTCTTACTGTAGGCCTATAAGCTTCATTTTGCTTTGCCCCCATTTTCATAATGTTGATACTTTTTTTTCTTTTGACGGTCTCATTATGTTGTCCAGGCTGGCCTTGAACTCCAGAACTCAAGCAATTCTCCCATCTCAGCCTCCCAAGTAGCTAGGACTGCAGGTGAGCACCACCACACCCAGCTCAGCAGTTACTTTTTCTATATTCCCAAAAAGTCTTCAGTAATTTTTTCCTTTTTTGACATTCCTTTCTATCCTATTAGTATCTTCATATCAGCAATGGAAAGCCTAACACATGTATAACTTAATATAGTGAGATAAGACTGTGAATTTTGGAATTAAATTATCCAGTTCAAATCCCAGTCTCAGTATTTTTAAGTTTGATTTAAATGTTCTGAGTCTGTTGCCTCTAGCGTTAAATGAGGATATCATCTATTCTCGTAATCTTGCTGTAAGGATTCAATAAGAATACATGCAAATCACTTGGCACCTTCCTGGCATGTACAAAGACATGTAGACATTGCTAGCCCGCATTACCATTCTTATTATCACTACTCCTCCTCCTACAATCCATGCCTTCAACATCTATTAACTGAGATAACACAATGCCAGTACTATTCTAGACATTTAACATTTAATAAGGTTATCTTTCTCAGGGGATATTTGTATCTTACAAGAGGAGTATTTGAATCAAATAACTTGGCAACGACATCTATGCAACAAGCCTTCCAATTCTTTTCCCCTAGATCATATTCCACCCCATTTTAATGAATAACTCCTTCCCTCTAACACCACACATACCAGAACACAAGCAACTGTTTCCAAATGGTGGCTAATATACTATGCAAACTAATTTTTAATAACCATAAATCAACCAACATACTCAATTTTGAATTCATTCAAAATTCTCTATACCTTATCCTATATTGTCCCCATGCTAAAGCAAAACCCAGAACTCAAACTGAAAAATAAAAGCATTATCTCTTTTAGAATATGTTATTCATTCACGAATATGTAATGAACACTTCATTCCAGTTATTAAACAAGGTCATGGAAATGATCTTATTTAATGGCAAAGAAACTGTAATAGCTACCACTATGGAGCCCTAACTAGGTATCATGCTCTGGACCAATCGTCACTACAACTCTAAAGTAACTATTGTTATTATTCTCATTTTACAAACAAGGAAACTGAGAATAAAAAAAATAAGGCCCTACCATAACAGAGCTTTAGTCCATTAGAAAAAGGCAAACATATAAATACATGCAATTTAGAATGATGGGACCACAATAGAAGTATATAGAAGGTACAAAGGAGCTCAGAGAGGAAGCATGGAAAAGGCTGTCTTAAAAGGATGAGTAGTTGGGCAGACAAGCAGGAGGGAAGGGCATTTCTAGACACAAGCAGCGGCATATCCATAGGATGAAAACTGTAAAATCACACTGCTTGATTTAGGGAATAGCAGGTTATATCGGGGGCGAGGGGGTGACAGGAGACAAGGCTAGAGAGGTGGGTGAAACCAAACCAAAAAGGGTCTTGTGTACAACGCCAAAGAGCCTAGACTTCAATCTGTGCTCAACCGGGAACCATCCTATTCACATATTTGCATTATTTTTCCATATATTTAACAGATTGGAAGATGTAAGAGAAGAGAGAGGGTGAGCCTAGAGGCCTCCATTTTCAGTTAAGGAGCTAAAGATTACGGGGCTTAAATTGTTGAGGACACTCAAAACGGAGACAGTAAAGAGGGAGAAGAGATGTGCAAGAGGCCACAAAGGAAACCTAGAACGGCAGGTTGAGTGGCTGGGTAAAAGTGCTGGTGCCACAAACTGAAAAGGAGGCTACAGGAGGAGTAGGTCCAGGGGGAAAGAAGAGCTCAGGCAAGGGCACACTGAATTTGAGGTACCTGTAGCAGAAGCCTGACACTCAGAGAAGAGAGTCTGGTTTGGGTTTACGTTCTTGAACCATAGAGGAAGAAATTTTTGGCTGGACCTAGAGATTTAGGAGTTACCAACATATATGTTAGTAAAGGTTATGGGCCTTATCTAAATGTGTAGAATGAAGACAAGGAGGGCCAAAAGCCAGCAAAACACTCAGAATCAATAGATCTGAGTTCAAGTTCCAGCTCTGCCACTTACTGGCTGGGCAACCCTGGGCAAGTAACCCAAAATTTCTGCGGACATTTCAGCTTCCTCACTTGCAAAATCAGAGAAAATAATTAGGGTGGTTTTTTTTTTTTTCCTTGATCCTGGCAGGAAGTAAGTTAATTCCTTTCTGTCTCTCCCACACTTTCTCCAGTGTAAATGGAATAGAGGAAACAGGAAGACCAAAACTGAGACTCAAAAAAGATGCTCCACCCAGTCACAGGCTGTATCTCACTCACCATTTTACCTCATCCCATTCGGGCGCTCAATGTATGGTAGACTTCAAAGAAAAACTGGCTGAAAAAATGTATGAGGTTGTTTTTTCCAGATTCTTACAAGCCAGGTTGTTTCATAGACTGGAAGTCAATGGGCATACCACCTCTTGGGACGACTCTAACTAAAGTAACTCGCCCAGTTATTTCGCTTCCTTCGAAGCACCCTCAACGGGGAGGCAGGGTCCGCTTCGGTCTACGTCACATAGTATTCCCAGCACCTAGCACTGTGCTCGTTGCCAGGTACGTTTGTGTTGAATGAATGAAGAAAATGTTTGCGAAGAGGCAGCAAACACCGACTTGACCTCATAAGCTTTCAAGGCCCAGTCTGAGGCCAGCGCCAGTGGGCGCTTCTGCGCGGAAAGCCCCTGGAGCTGCACCTCTAGGCCAGGGCGCAGAGGTGGCGCCCCAAGCTGGTACTCCCAGGCTCCCCAGAGGAGGCGGGGACCGAACACCCGAAATCACGCCCCTTCCTCCTCCCTTCCCTAGGGAGCTTGCGAAGGCGTCTGGGTCGCATCAGGCCTAACCCGCAAGCCAGACCGTCCCAAAGCCCAGGCCCCGCGCCGCTTACTCAGGGACCTCCCCTCACCTGCGGGCCCCGCTCGGCCGGCAGCTTTTGCAGCCGCCACAAGGGCGTCCCCTCTTCCGGCTCCATCCCTGAGAGAAGCTGGGGCGTGGGTCACGTGACAAGGCTGGCCCCGCGTCCTAAGCCGCGCCTCGCCCACGTGACTCTCTCTGGAGGGGAGGGGCCGGGCGTGGAACCCAGAAGTCCCTGTGCGCTTGCGCAGAGACCCAGCGACCGCTTTCTCGGTAACTAAACAGCGTTTGCAGTTTGCAGGGATGTGGCTAAGATACCCCTGTGCTGTTACTTTGAAGGCAAGTGTACATATCTTTCAACGCAGTTTGTAACTTTGTTCAGGGTTCTATTGAACTTTCTCTGTACTCTTTAGAAAACCGTTGAATAAAGGTAACCATCTATTTGGGTGCCTGTGCATGGTCTTTGTCCCAGAGTTTTAGCATAAGTCTCTACGAATAGATATTCTCCATAAATATCCTGATTTGCAAGGTAAATTTAAGTTTTGCCATTAGCAGCGTTCTGTATATAGATCATCTTAGGGAGAAAGTGCTACTTTCATCCCCATTTGCAGAAAACAAACATGATCAGAGAAGCCACTAGGGTTGTCGGATTTAGCAAATTAAAATACCAAACGTCCGGTTAAATGTGAAATTTCAGATAAACAAAAGTATTTTGTTTTAAGCATGTCCTAAATATTGTATGAGGTATCCTTATACTGAAAATTATTTGTTTATCTGAAATTAAAATTTAACTGGGTGTCCTATATTTTATCTGGTAACCCTAAAAATCACTAACCTAAGCTAAGTAAGATGCCCAGTCTGAAGTTAAACAAAATCAGACTCTAGAGGCATGCTGTTAACGTTGGACTAAGTCCAAAATCCAAAATAAACTTGAAGTAATATGTTTTGCAAGGTTACACAGAAGTTACAAAATCACTGGTCTGAGTCCAGAAATGGTGATCTCAGTCTGCATGCTTGACTACCCCTGCTGAGGAAAGAAAGGCATGCTGTGGTGAGATGGCTCACCTAAGGCCACATAACAGATGACTAAATAAGGTAAAATGACACACCCAGCAGGGCCCAAGATTTAGTCAGAGGACACAGAATTAGGTCCTAACTTATCTTTCAAGCAACACTGAGTACTAAGATCTTTTCTCTTGAATTTGGATGGGACAAAATTTAGCCTGTAACAAATATGGTTTCTAAAGTAGTTAACTTGAAAGAGAGACAATGCTTAATATTTGCCCTTTGATTAGTAAGAGAATGTTCTTTCTTCTTCTTCTTTTTCAGATGGAGTTTTGCTCTTGTCCAGACTGGAGTGCAATGATGCGATCTCAGCTTACTCAACCTCCACCTCCCGGGTTCAAGCAATTCTCCTGCTTCAGCCTCCAGAGTACCTGGCATTACAGGCATATGCCACCACACCAGGCTATTTTTTTGTATTTTTAGTGGAGATGGGGTTTCACCATATTGGCCAGGCTGGTCTCAAACTCCTTACCTAAGGTGATCTGCCCGCCTCAGCCTCCCAAAATGCTGGGATTACAGGCATGAGCCACCGTGCCCAGCCTTAAGAGGATGTTCTTATGTGTGTAATTCATGTGTGTATTAAATTACCAATTTTATAAAATTGGTAATATTATAAAATTATAATATCATAATTGGTTATATATTGGTTATAATATTATAACCAATTGTGATTGATTATAATGACAGCATAGACTTTACAGGGTTGGTGTAAGTGTAAAATTCTTGAAAGGAAGTCTGGTCTGGCACATAGAAATGACATTATATTCCCTTGTATGCCTTCTTTGCTCTCCTGTTATCTAGCCAAAGCCTAGTGGGGTCCAGAAAGTCTAGTGGGTTCCAGAATGTTACCCTCCTAGTGAACTGTTGCTGCCTTAGAGATGTGATCTGCATCTAAAACCCAACTAGCTTGCTATATAGTGCTGTATAGGTGATATAGGTCAGTGCTTACAATTGGGAGAGATGTTCAAAGATCTCAGGTAAACCCCACTGTGTGCACTTGCTGAGTTGAAACTGGAATTCAAGCTTACTATTTGTAAAATAGTTAATTTGTTGCTTTTTCTGAACTTAGTTTCCTTGAGATTTTTTGTTTTGAGGTGGAAGTAGGAAAGAGTTTTGTACACCATGCCTTGGGAAATTAATTCATTCACTCCTTTAACAATTGTTTAAACATCTACCATTGATTAGATGCTCTAATGACTCTGGGAATGCAAGCAGTGGACAATAATTTACTTTCTGGTTTCAGGGAAGAAGGAGTGCTTAGATAATGAACAAGTAGACGATTAGGATGATTAAATATACTGAGAAGTATCTTTAAGAAAATAAAACAGTAATATAATAGAGAGGGATGGTGGAAATATACCTTGGATTGGTCAAAAAGCACCTAGCTAATAAATTGTGTTTATACTAAGGCATAAAGGCTGAAAAGACATAAAGGGAACATCTAGGGAAAAATAGTTGTGAGCAGAATGCAGAAGCCTTGAGGCAAGAGAAAGCCTGCCTTATTCAGGATAATAACGCAAGGCCCCTGTGGCTGGGCAGGCCTTAAAGACGCCACAGATGTGGGCATGGATTTTGACCAGCGAATTGACATAATGTGGTTTACATTTTTAAATAGTTATATGCTGGAAAATAGTTATAGTATGCAAAACAGATCTTAGAATGCAAGAGCAAAAGAAGGGGAACCAATTTGGAGACTACTCCAAACTCACTCTAACTAATATAGACATTAGAGTTAGTATGACCCAGTTTATACCCCCCAGACTATAGAATTTCAGGGGCTTAGATGATAGGTGGTAGTGGCGGGAACTAGATACAAATGGAAAGAGTCAAAATATATTTTGGAACTAAGACCTATAGAAGTTGATGATGGATCGGATGCTTGTGGAAGAGAAAAAAGTGGAAGTGAAATGCAGACTAAAAGAGATAGTAAAGCATCTGTCTTCCATGCCAGAATGAGGTTTTATGCTCTGAACAAGAGATAGTGTGTAGAGCCATACACTATATATAGTGTAGATCCATACGCTATAGCTTCTTTATTGGTGAAAGACTTCTGGAGGTGCAGCAGTGTAGTGATTAAGTATACAGGGTCTAGAGTCAGACCTGGATTCCAATTATGTCTCCACCACTTACTAACCACATAACCTTGGACAAGTTGCATAAACTCTCATATCTAAGTTTCCTCCACTGAATATAGGATAAAACTACCACTTATTTAATAAAGTTGTTCTGACTCTCAAATAAAATAATATACATATTCATGTCCAACTACTGATAAAAAAAAAAAAGAAGAATGCATATAGACTGTTAAGCACAGCACCTAGAATATAGTATGCCCATAGTAAAGGTTAACTGTTAATGTTAGCAGTAGTGGTATTACTTGGGACACAAGTAGTGCCAATCTGGAGCCCTGAGAACAAAGTGAGACACATTCGCAAACATACACACACACCCTATGCCACAGATTAAAAACATTCATGAGCAATAGATGGGTGAATCAGGTGAGGTGCCTTGATAAGTAAAAGTAAAGAAAAGATGGAGCTTGCCTCACACCTGTAATCCCAGCACTTTGGGAGGCTGAGGCGGACAGATCACTTGAGCTTATGAGTTTGAGACCAGCCTGGGTAACATGGTAGAAACCCGTCTCTACAAAAAATACAAAAATTAGCCAGGTATGGTGGTTTGTGCCTGCAGTCCCAGCTACTTGGGAGGCTGAAGTGGGAGATGGCTTGAGCCCAAGAAGCAGAGGTTGCAGTAAGCCAAGATCACGCCACTGCACTCCAGCCTGGAAAATAGAGCCAGATGTTGTCTAAATAAATAAAGAGAAAGAAATTGAGAGGGAAAAAAGAGGAGAGGAGAGGAGAAAATGGAGTTGATTCAGAGGGGAGGGGAGGGGAGGGGAGGGGAGGATGGAGTTGATTCATCCCTGTAAGGTCTCATAAACAACTGACTTGGGCAAGGGGTAGCTGGAGGAAGGTTCTCCAATCATTTGGGTACAAGCTAAGGGCCTTCCTAAGTTGGACATTTTAGTGGAGTCTGCTAGTTGTCCCCCCGTATCTATGCTCTCTGTTACGGGTTGAATTATGTCCCTCCAGAATTCATTGTTGAGGTTCTAAATGCCAGGACCTTAGAATGTGACCTATTTAGAGACAGGGTCTTTACAAAGGTAAGCAAGTTAAAGAGGTTATTAGAACTGGGCCATAATGAAATTTGGTGTCCTTGTGAAAATGGGAAATTTGGACAAAGAGATACACAAGGAGGGAAGATGATACGAAAAGACATAGGAAAAAGATAGCAATCTACAACACAAGAAGAGAGTCTGGAACAGATCCTTCTTTCATAGCTTTCAGAAGAAACCAACCCTGCTGATACCTTGATTTTCGGCATCTAGCCTCCAGAACTGTGAGACATTATGTTTCTGTTATTTAAGCCACCAGTGTGTGGAACTTTGTTATGGCAGCCCTAGCAAACCAATACACTCTTCTTTCACCACAGTAAAATAATTTCTACCTGGGCACAAGTTTCCTGGAAAGAGGACCAACTACATTTCCCAGCCTCCCTTTCATCTGGGTTGGGTGGTATCTAAGTACTGGGTAGTAGGATGTTAAGCCTCTTTTATGACGAGCCTCCTGTCAATATCCCTCAGCCTAATCCCAACTAATATAAGCATTATAGTTAATGACACCTAACTTGCATCCACAGGCCTGTAGTCTTGGATTATACTTATGATCTCAATGGTAAAAATTAAAAGACCAAGTTGTAAAATGAAAGTGTAAATTTGAAAAATAGGCATTCCTATATATTGCTATTGGCATATTTTCTAGAGGGTTGTGATTGCATTTAGAAAGGCTTCTAAATGTACATACTCTTTGACTTAGAAATTCCAGTTCCAGAAATATATAAGAATAAAACATTTGGTTCTAAGAATGTTCATTTATACATTGCTTACAATAGCAAATAATAGTAATAAGTTATTGGCTTAATAAATATTATAACATAAAATGAAGCCACAAAAAGTGATTTTGTAGAAGAATATTTAATAATATATAAACTTGCTTACAGTAACTATTGGGAAAAGTACTGTGTGATCCATAGTGTGTTGGGTTTCTGTGCATGTTAATTTTCTGTTGTTTAAGCCACCCAGGCCAGCGCCTGTATGTGTAGTGTGCAATTTCCTAGAAACAGGAATATACAAAATTTTAGCAAGGTTATCTTGCATTTAGGAGATTACAGATGATTTTGATTTTCTTCTTTTAGTTTTTCTGCAATTTTCACTCAAATTTTTATTTAAAATATCTTAAATATTTTAAGATTGCTATGATAAATCATGAGTCTAATGATTCCCTTTAATTTTGCTTTCAAACTAGCCAGGTCTTACTAGCCAGCCCCTTCCTCCAACATCTTGCTAAACTTCACCAACAACAACCAATTACGCTGATGATAATCTGTTTTTCACCCCATTGTCTAGAGTTGCAGTCTCCATTGGAATAGAATTTGTCTTCCTAGTTGTCCAGTTGTCTTAGTCACTGCATAATATGAATCCCTAAATTCCAGCTTGCTGATAATCACTAAGCAACCACATACTTTAACTTATATTACAGCAGCCGCTCACTTTTTGTACCAATGTCTGTATTAGTCAGCTGGTTAATTCATTTCATCATTAATGAGTTCAATAAAACTGTAAAATTTTAGAAGTTTAACATAATTTTTGTTTTTTTTGTGTGTGCTCAGCTAACAGTCTGATGCACACAGGTGTAGGCATTTAGGTGGCTCTTCTATTCTCTAAGACCTAAGAATTCTCTTTATTCTGTTTATTCAGGCATTTGTTGCATATGAAAGAGGTAGCATATGAAGGATCACAGAGGGAATTTTTATGTGCCAGACTTAGATAAGATGTGTATTACTCCTACCTGCATTTCATCACCTGGAACCCAATTTCATGGCAGCATGCAACTGTAAGGAAATTTTAGAAATATAGCTTAGCTGTGTGCCCAGAAAGAAAAGGAATTTAATAAATATATAGTTGTTTCTACCATAATCATGCCTGTTTAAAAAAAGAGAATTTATCATAGAAGAAATTCTCATATAAACACTGTAAACAATTGTCTTTCACATTTTTATCATGAGCCATTATCCTTGATGACTTGCAGCTACCACTAGCAAAATATTAAACTGGGATCCGACTAATGTCTTGCATCTGTCTCAAAAATGTATTGATTCAGATTTATATTAAGAGGAAAATCTGAGAGGCTAGTAATCCAATCAGTCCCTTTTCATTTTATTGCCACAATCAGGTTAGATTAAAATTTGTAATTATAGCAGTTATATCTGAGAGAAGTCAAGGAAGTGAACTTGGGTGGCTGTTTAGGTAAGCCTCTGGATTATACTAATTCAGAATTAAGAGTCTGTTTTTCAGCTTTTTAGGTCCCCAAACTTGAGCTCATCATTTCATTCAGAAGAGACTGACTCATTATAACCAAGCTCTCAATAAAAAGTAATTGTCTGTATCTCTTCTTTTCACATTAATTTCCTCAGTTCAAACCTGCTCTTCTGGTTATCCTACGACTTGAAGTTGACTAATTTGTTCACCTGAATTAGATGGGTTGCAATATATATGTAATTAGTTATTTGAATTGCAATCTGCATAAAATTATTCCTGTTCATAAACTATTGAGAGAAAAGGGGCTTAAGGTTCAAAGGAGTCAAATTACTATCTTATAACCATATAGAAAATATTTGAATGTTACATTGGCATTGGTTCTATTGCATTAAAAGAAGTTATGAATGACTAATTGGCAAAGATTTGCAAGGTGATAAGTTTAATCTTATCTGTATAAACCTAGACAGATTTGGTGCCTATAGAAATTGATTCTTAGAAATTAGTTTAATAAGTCTCTCATTTCATTCTGGTCAATGAACTTAATAAATTGAAGGCCTTTATGTTTCTTTTAGAGCATTGTGTGTAATTCAGAAATGTTAACACCTCTTTATTTCATTATATTTTTGTAGAAAAAATAATCTTGTAGCTTGAGCCACCTAAGATCGCCATTAAAGAGATCTTTAAAATAAATAGATATTTTGATTTAAGAAGAGCAATAAAGGTAGCCCATGACATTTATTTCAGTGTAGCACTAAAGAAAACAATACATTAAAAGCTCTGAAATAGCTCTGTTAAAGTGAAATACCTGCAATTTTGGACCTAAGATGTAATACACATTATATCCTCAGGGGTTGGTATTCTTTAATGGCATGCCAAGTGTTCAGTGACTCTTTCCGGTGAAGATTCTGTGCCTTTCTATGCCTGTAAACCTCTCACCTTCCAATTGCCACCCCTTTTAATCCCTGTAGAACCACCACATCTGTAAACTGTTAGGATTTCAGCCAGTGGTTCTTTTCTTTTCTTTATTTCTTTCTTTTTTTTTTTTTTTTTTTTTTTTGAGACAGAAACTCACTCTGTCACCCAGGCTGGAGTGCAGTAGTGCGATGTCAGCTCACAGCTACCTCTGCCTCCCAGGTTGAAGTGATTCTCCCACTTGAGCCTCCCAAGTAGCTGGGACTATAGGCGTGCACCGCCACAGCCAGCTAATTGTTGTAGAGATGGGGTTTCACCATGTTGGCCAGGATGGTCTTGATCTCCTGACCTCGTGATCCTCCCACCCCGGCCTCCCAAAGTGCTGGGATTACGGGACTGAGCCACCTCACCTGGCCCAGCCAGTGGTTCTTAATCAAAGAAGCACATTAGTCAACCCAGGGAATTTTTTAGTATTGATTTTTCACTTTAAATGTGTCACAGTTTTGTTTTGTACTTTTTAAATAGCTTTATAATAACTCATACCATAAAGTCTACCCATTTAAAATACAGGTTGACTTACTGAGTTTACTAAAGCAAGGTTTTTTTAAATTGATATGGGAATGCAATTATCACTATGTCTCCCAAAATGGCCCTTACACTTGTTTGTAGTGGACATATGGGGAGCTTTTTAAAAAAAAGAAAAAAGGAAAGAAAAGGTCATACCTTACACACAAATACTATCAGAATCTCTTTGACAACTAACACCAGTGTTACGTTGTTGCTGTTACAAAACACCCCAGATGATTTTAAGTCAATGTTGAGATATAGTGATGTGGACAAAACTTTGTAGAAAAGATGAAGATCTGGAAAATGCAACCTTTTACTAACCAAGAGATCACCTGGCTTAGACCAAATGTTGTCACAACAGCAGCAGCAGCAGTAGTAACAAAGAAGGCCTTTAGAACATTTAGAAAATGGTGGTTTTCTGATCCTGGGTTTTTGTTCCTGCTGTTTCCTTTGCCTAGAATTTCCCCTCCTTCTTCCTGCAACTCTCTCCATGCACACCCAGTTGGCCTAGAGAATTCAGACACAACCCCCAGAGAACTTTAATTGCTGCCTCCCCTGTGTTTTCATAACTCTTTGAATAAACTTCTATTATAGTCCTTATTGCATCATAGCTGTTACTTTATATTCTGACTTTCCCATTGTTCTGAGAGCTCCTTGAAATGCAGAGATCATGCCACATTCATCTGAGTATCTAAACAGTGTCTGGCACAAAGCTGATTCCCAAAAAGTGTTTGTTGAATTCAGAAATAGAAGAGGTGCTTTAAAAACTATGAAAGCTGGGCACGGTGGCTCACACCTATAATCCCAGCAGTTTGGAAGTCTGAACCTGGGAGATCATGAGGTCAGGAGTTCAAGAACAGCCCTGGTGAACATGGTGAAACCCCGTCTCTACTAAAAATACAAAAATTAGCCAGGCGTGGTGGCAGGCACCTGTAACTCCAGCTACTCAGGAGGCTGAGATAGGAGAATCGCTTCAACCCAGGAGGCAGAGGTTGCCGTGAGCCGAGATCACGCCACAGCACTCCAACCTGGGCAACAGAACAAGACGCTGACTCAGAAAAAAAAAAGAAACTATGAAAAGCATAGACAGTGATTTCCAACCTTGACTACAAATTAGAATCAACTGAGGAGCTTTTCAAAATCCCTATGACCAGCGCACACATACACTAATGAAATCAATCTCTAGGGGGTGGGACCCAGCAGTGTATTTTCTTTACATCTAATTCTAATGTGCAGCTGAAATTGAAAATCAAGGGCATAAAGCCACAAAGGATGGTCCAAAATTGTATCCTTAGCCGAAATACCCTGGCTCTATTGCCTGAAATATTTAAATTATTTGCTATTACATTGCTTGGAAGGAGCTCAGAAATACATGTGAATTAACAAATAGCTGTTTTTAAAATATATGGAAAGCCCCTAGGATACTCAAAGAGAACTGGCCATTCATGTAAGTCATTGAAGTTTTGATTATGATTACTTACCTTTTGACATTTCATTTGAAGAACCATTATGAAATAGGAATATTAATTTGGGTAGAAAATTGAAAATATCAAAACAAAAATTGTATTGGACAATGATGCTATTCAAGATTATTCCAACAGGGGAGAGGGGCCAGAGCCCAATCCAGACTCAACTCCACTGAAACATAGGACAGGAGGATTTCTAAGTGTTGCAAGTGAGAGGGAGTATATAGGCTATATGTGTTTACTAACTGGCTTTACTCAAAAGTAAACTTTCTCATAACTATGTCACAGGATGCCCTTTTACAACTTGGAGGAAGGTACCCACCAAAGCTATGGAAGATAGACTGACTATCTCATTTGCTGATTACATTTCAAAGAGATGGCTCAAAGTTTTTTGAGAAAGACATTCGTAAGTTGTAAAACCAACAAGAGACTCATTAAGAGATTTGTATTTCAAAGGGGCAGAGAAAATATGTTACACGTTTTCTAAATATGCTCTACAAAAATGGAGATCAGGGGCCTAGTGTCAGGGAAGAAGCCAATCTAAAGTTTAGTCAAGCTGGAGAATGTTAAGGCAGTCTTGGTCCAAGTCAAATAGATAGGTAATTTTAAAGAATGTAGATGGGCCAGAACGGCTGTTGGAGAAATTCCTCAACAATGAGCTTTCAGCAGCAAAGGTTAGCATGAGCATATTTGATCCTTGGGAGAACCAAAGAGGAAAGTTAGAAAAGGCCTGGGGAATTAAAATATTTTGCAGATTTTCCTTGCATAGTCTGGTTTATATCAGGAAAATGAAAAAGGAAACACTTCCTTCTGTACTTTCTTCCTCCTAAAGGAACTCTCAGATCCACATTCCTATGTAAGGTGTAGAACTATATATTGGCATACCGTGTAACAACCATGCACATAAGTTAAAATACAAAAAAATTTACAAGCATATATATGTGTATTTTTAAAATAATCTGGAAGTTTACATATGTGCATGTAGCTTCTGGCAGTGAGGCTTGGACTAGTGTTGAAGAGGACTTTAGTGATATCTATAATATTTCATCAAAACAACAGGGGAGGCCAGGTGTGGTGGCTAACACCTGTAATTCCAGCACTTTGGGAGGCCGGGATGGACAGATTGCTTGAGCTCAGGAGTTCAAGCCCAGTCTGGACAACATGGCAAAACCTGTCTCTAGAAAAAAATACAAAAAAAGTTAGCCTGGCAGGGTAGCATGTGCCTATAGTCCCAGCTACTGGGGAGGCTGAGGTGGGAGGACAGCTTGAGCCCAGGAGGAGGAAGTTGCAGTGAACCAAAATCTCACCACTGCACTCCAGCCTGGGTGGCAGAGCAAGACCCTGTCTCAAAACAAAAACAAAAAAGAAACGAAATTGGAGGCATAAAATCCAAAATAGTAATTGTAATTCATTCTGAATTTCTGAATGGAAAGATAATATGAATTTGTTTTACGGACCTTGTACTTTCCTAGATTAAATTCCTAAAACAAAATAAAAATAAAGACAAATGTCATATGGTGGGTCTAAGCCAGGAGTTTAGAAGGAGGAGAACTTAATGTCAGGGTGATCAAAGACCTTCGGGCAAAGGAAAAAGCAGGATTTGGGAGATTGGTTCAGTATCCATAGGCAGAAATAGATAAGCATGGCAATTTAGTTGGAAGGAATCACCCAAATCAAAAAGACAGATAATAAAACCCAATGTCAATTTGATGCCAAAAATAAAGACATTTATATATATAGTTACAAGAGGAATATTCAGATCCAGGGGAAAGCAGGTAGAATTTTCTAACATAGCCCTTCTGTTGACATTGTTACTAAATTATAGGAAACAAAAACTTGGACAGATAATTATGGTCTTAGAAGCCAAACTAACCTCAAGAGGCATCATCGGACTTCCTATTATGGAAGAGGAAACAGAGGCCTTCAGAATTTGAAGTCATCAGTGGTCAATTCCAATCCGGACTCAAGCACTCGCTATCACATCAACATCATCAGAACACAATTCAATAGAGCTAATCAAGTCCTGACTTTCTCTGATTGTAAAACAGAGCTGTCCACTTGACATGCTGGAATGTATGGAGAATGAGGAGTAAAAAATCTGCTGGAGATACTGCGTTTTAAAAATTAACAGAAAAAGAACACAGACACTTTTGTAAATTCATCTTTGTTAAACCCATTTTATTCTAACCTGTTTTTATGCAAAGAAATATTTTTGAAAATATCAAAGGGATTTTAGCACAGATTAAACTATGTAAATCAAGTGCATATAAAAGGATAATATAAGCCCTCTCTGCCAGCATTTGTAAAAGCTGGTTTCATAAAAAGTACACACACATGAAAACATTGTTAAGAATTCTTACAAGGAAGCATATGCTAATGATGGCAAGTGGATTTTATACAAAATAACAACCTATCAAGGGACAACGTAAAGAACCACTCAGAACCTAGCAGACTAGTATAGTATACTGCACATAATAATTGCCCTTTTATGAGAAAAGGAACATAACGAAATTTGAAATTGTAAAAGAATTCATCACCAGCCTTCTTTAACAATAAGCTTCTCCAGAGCATTTGAAATAAAATTTGATTTATGGAACTTCAATAAACACATCATTTTTAAGAAACATCATTTTGGTGAAGAGAGAAATACATACTTGCCTTGCTCTGCACTTATTGTGAATTCAGGAATTGTGTCTTCTAGATGACAAATAATTCAAATTAGTCTGAATATGAAACATGATAGCATAGTTGGATTTAAATAATAGCAAGTTTCAGAAGAATAGTCAATGCCAGCAGGTGCTCGCAGAAGCAGTTTTAGATACAGCAAAGGAATCAGCTTCTTGGGAGTCTGGGCAGCCCTCCTTTCTACCTCTCAACTCTGCCTGCCGGGCTGACAAAGGCAATAGTGAGGATGTTTTCAAAATTCTTTCTTTTAGGTCTTAACTAACACTTCAGCAAATGCCTTGAACTTCCAATTGGGAAGCTATTAACAACCTTCTGAACCAAAGAGATTGATAGTGTGGGCTAGGACCAAGCATGTGAAAACATGAAAGTCCAGCCTATGCCCTGTGTTTCACCTTATGTATTTGATTCCCTTGCATTCCAAAGGACCCTTTCTTGGCATATCTTTTTTTTAAGTCTATTATATTGTATTATTTGCTCACAGATGCTTTCACAGTTGTTTTAGCTAATCTTGAGATCTTGTATTCCAAACCGTAATCTCAGCCTCTATGAGAAAGGAAGATACTTTGTTTTTGGTTCAGTGTTTTTTTGTTTTTGTTTTTGTTTTGACCCAGGGTCTTGCTCTGTCAGCCAGGCTGGAATGCAATGTTGTAATCACAGCTCACTGCAGCCTCAATCTCCCTGGGCTCAAGTGATCCTCCCACATCAGCCTTCCCAGTAACAGACTACAGGCAAATGCCACCATACCTTGCCAATTTTTAATTTGTTGTACAAACAGAGTCTCACCATGTTGCCCAGGCCAGTCTCAGACTCCTAGGCTCAAGCAGTCCTCCTGCCTCAGCTTCCCAAAGTGCTAGGATTATAGGCACGAGCCACCATGCCTGGCCTGTTTATATTTTTAATGTATAGTTATAGTTTAAAGGAAGACTCATGCACACACTTGTCATGGTTAATTTTATGTGTCAACTTGGCTGAGCCACAGTACCAAATATTTGGTCAAACATTATTCTAGGTATGTCTGTGAAGGTACTTTTTAGATGAGATTAACATTTAAACACTGGAAGACTTTTAAAAAGTAGATTATCCTTCATAATGTGGGTGGGCCTCATCCAACCAACTAAAGACCTTAATAAGCAAAGACTGATCTCCCCATCCCCCTCCCCCCAAGAAAGGGAGAATCCTGCTGGCAGACTGCCTCCTAATTGGAACTGCCACATCAACTCTTCTCTGGGTCTCCAGCCTGCTGGCCTACTTTGCAGACTTTAGATTTAATAGACCCAGTCTTGTGAGCTAATTCCTAAAAATAAATATTTTTCTTTTTCTACACACACACACACACACACACACACACACACACACACATACATACACAGGCACACACAGGCACACATACACACACTTTCTCTGGAGAACCCTAATACACACACAGGCATACACAGGCACACATACACACACTTTCTCTGGAGAACCCTAATACACACACAGGCACACACAGGCACACATACACATACTTTCTCTGGAGAACCCTAATCCACCACCACTGTGTTTAAGAAGTGGTAGAACATCACCAGCACCTTTGAAGTTGACTGTGTGCCCCTCCATGGCACACAGGAGATCAGTATGACTTCTGTGGCCATACTGACTTTCGATTGTGATATTTCCATGAAAGAACATCCTGATATTGGAAATACTTGATCAGCAAAATCACTCAAAAAGGAGATTTGACACTTCACCCAGTAGATGGCAGAGATGTCACTACATTCAGCATGGAAACCTGCAGTAGACTTTATGAGGCAACCAAATGAACGGAGTAATGTTACTTCCTATTGTCATTTAAGGGATGTATCATCTGTCAGACCAAAAATATGTCAGCTAGGATTCAGCTAGTATAGCTTGTCCAGGCCAGGGATCTTCTGAAGAGCTCGGGACCCACCGACTGACCCCATATCTGCAGAGCAGTGACATTCCTGCAAGCATAAATTGTTGGATGAAGCTCTGTTCCTTCTCATTTTTCTTTTCATAACAAGGAAGATTTGATCTTGCACAAACTCTTGAATGCATCCCATCCTTTCCACACTCACTGCCAGTTTCTTGTTTCAGGCCCTCATTTCATTTCTCTCACACTGCAGCATCAGCACTACCCATTCTTTTAGATGACTTTATTAAAGCCCAGGTCTGACCACAGCTCCCCTTCTTGAAAACCTTCACAGTGGAGCCTTGATTTTCTTTTTTTCCTTCTCTATGGTATTCTGGTCACATAAAAATTTTTAAAATTCCAGATATGCCATATACTCCAACATCTTTGTATTTTTCTTCTTATTTCTTCATTGTGTTATATTTAGCCAGAGGCTTTTCCTCTATTTCTCCATCAGGATATTCTTACTCATATTTTAGGGCCCACTGAAATGACAATTCCTATGTAAAACTTCTGCTAGCCCCTCTGAAACTTCACTTTGAACTTTGAAATCATTAGTTTCTATTTTGAAATTTTTGCATTCTGTTAAAAATACTCAACTAAAGAGTAAAATATTTTTAAAAATGTATCTAAATGGGAGAAAAGTAAGGAAAGAAAATTGTGATTGCTATATAATAGGCTTTTAGCAGCAATACTATTAGGGGCTTAAAGCATCCAACTAGACTTATCCTTAAAGGAATATCATGCTTCATAACTGTTGATTCCAAGTGGCCAATTATCAGATATTGAGGCACTTATGAAAACAAAATAAAGGCCTGGCATGGTGGCTCACACCTGTAATCCCAGCATTTTGGGAGGTCAAGGCTGGTGGATCACCTGAGGTCAGGAGTTTGAGACCAAGCTGGCAAACATGGTGAAACCCCATCTCTATAAAAAATACAAAAAAAAAATATCCAGGCTTGGTGGTGGGTGCCTGTAATCCCAGCTACTGGGGAGGCTGAGACAGGAAAATTGCTAGAACCCAGGGGGCAGAGGTTGCAGTAAGCTGACATTGTACCATTGCACTCTAGCCTGTGCAACAATAGGGAAATGGACACCACTGTCAGCATTGCCCCACATTGGGCATCATGTCAGTGTCACCACCTGCTAAGGTCTGTCCCACAGACCCCAGCTGCATGACAGATAAATAAATGCACCCAGACACAAATTTTCTGTGAAGGAGTGGGCTAAGGGGTTGTGAGCCACTCACAGAGAGAGATCACAGCTACACCACCCTGACTAGTTTGCCCTCTCACCATTTATTCAGTATAGATTTAATAACAGGCTTTAAGTCAACACACTTGTAGACAAAGATTAAAAGCCAGGTTCTGATGCCCAAAGCAAACACTGTTAGTGGGTAATTTCCCTGGTTGACCTCCCCCCGAGAGGGCCATCTGGCTCAAAGTTTACTTTTAAGACCACATGAGTAAACAAGCTAGCTAGGTAAACTACTCACATTTCTTTGTATTTGCGCCCTAATCTCTCTGGCTCCTGCAAAGAGACTTTGGCTGCCGTCAGCCGAGAACTATAGAGAAAAACCCTTAGCCTTCCAAAAGGGTTTGAGACTATATTCTATAGCTTTCTCTACTCTTTTTCCCTTAATATATTTGCCACCACCCTGAGTAAATTCCCACAAAACTGTCTTAAAACAAACAAACAAAAACCAAGAAACAAAATGAAAACCTTACCACTCTCTCACACACACACACACACACACACACACACACACACTCGTTACCATCCCTATCAGGGTTGGACCTAGGGAATGACAGCAATAAATTATTCTGGAGATAAGCAATAACCAGAACAATTAAGCAACTTCTGTCTTCCAAACCTTGGAATTTTCCCTGATTCCTTTCTTTCTGTTATGACTCACACACAATTTACAAACAATCCTATTAGCTCTACCTTTAAAATATACCCGGAAACTGACCTCCACCCTCACAGTTACAATTCTAACCCAGGCCAAAATCACCTCTCCCTGTGATTGTTAAAATCCCCTCTTGACTGGTCTCCCAGCATCAACCATTGCTCCTTGCAGTTCATTGGCAGCAAAAATGCTAGAGGGATCCTGTTGGAACATAGGTCAGACTGTATTGGTCCTCTACTCAAAACCTACCTACGTATTTGCAATTTACACAGGGTAACATCCAAAGTCATCCATGACTTTATGTCTCTGATGTTACCTTTATTACTTCCCACTGCCACCTTCACATTGTTCCCCCCTCACAGTGCCCTGGGCACACCAGTGCCTTACTGTCTCCTAGCATAGCTGGCATACCCTTACCTCAAGATACTGCATGTTCTCTTTCCCTGAAATACTCCATCCCTAGACATCCTTATGACTCATCTACTTCAGATCTTTGCTAAAATGTCACATTCTTGGTAAGAACTTCCCAAAATCAAAAGCCATCCCTCTCCCCTACTCGGACACTCTCTCTCCCCGTCACCTTGCAGTACTCTTCACAGTACTCATTGCTATTTGTTGTATTAAATATTTTACAACCATCCAATGAGGGCAGGGCTTTTTGTTTGTTTTGTATATTCCCTGTACCTGAAATGGTGCCTGCCACATATTCAGTGCTCTATTAATATCTGTTCAATGAATAAGTGAATGAATAAGATACACAAAGTTCTTGGTACAGAGGGGTTGAAACTGAAGACTTAATACACTTTGCTCTGACTTCTAGTGATTGTAGAATTGATTTTTAATCCACATATTTCAAATTCTTTCTTCCTTCTAAGGTTACCTTATCCCTTAAAATTTTAATAAAATAGCTGGAACTTCCTCCTGTTGACAAGATTCCCAGAGAAAGGAAGGGCTGGTCATTTGTTCATTTCTTGCCCTGAATTTGTGCTCTTCCTGTTTTTTTGTTTTTTGTTTTTTGTTTTTTTTTTTGAGACGGAGTCTTGCTCTGTTGCCTGAGCTGGAGTACAGTGCCATGATCTTGGCTCACTGCAACCTCTGCCTCCCAGGTTCAAGTGATTCTCCTGCCTCAGCCTTGTAAGTAGCTGGGATTACAAGTGCCTGCCACCATGCCCAGCTAATTTTTTTTTTGTATTTTTAGTAGAGACAGGGTTTCACCACATTAGCCAGGCTGGTTTTGAACTTCTGACCTCAAGTGATCTGCTTGCTTCAGCCTCTCAGAGTGCTAGTTTACAGATGTGACCCACCACGCCCGACCTTCCCATGAATTTTTAACACCAACTGGTCAAATAGCCTCCATGTTTGCCATCTTTTCTCTGGCCTCTTCCTCTCAGGCAGAGACATTCCTCCCCAACCTTCCCAACCCAGTTGATAGATGCAGTGAAAAGAGCAGATTTCATTATAGGTTGGAGGATAATATAGCACAGAGATTTTAGTACTTTTTCATGTGCTGGCACTCGTAGAAAATGATGATACTTGTACTGCCTAATGAAGTAAACTAACTGATATCTATGGGGCTTGGTATAAAATTTCATTGTGTTTTCTTTATACTACAGAGTTGTTAAAAATTAAAATTCAAAGTATTGAGAAAAATATTAAACTTTGAGTTCATATAGAATGTCCTTACAAAACATTTAAAAATTCTTATTATCTTTTGCTTGCTTCAGCGAACAGATTTCTTATATGTTTAATTGAGATATAACTCATGTACCATAAAATTCACCCCTTTTAAGTGGTTTAATTTCAGAACACTTTATCACTCCAAATAGAAACCCTGTGTCCTTTCACAGTCATTCTCTATTCCCCACTTACCCCAGCTCCTGGCAACTACTACTGTACTTTCTATCTCTGTGGCTTTAACTATTCAGGTATTTCATAGAAATGGAATCAAACAATATGTAGACTTTTGTGTCTGGCTTCTTTCTGGGTGCATTCTTATATGAGGTTTTATGCATAAAATGGCTACTTATAATTTTTGATACTTTATAATGATTCATTCAAATTCTTGATAATTACTATCAATGAGAAAATATGTTCACTCAAATATGTAACAAGAGCTAATAAATGACATTTACAAACATACCAGATTTTACAATAATTGACATTATACTTAAAGATGCTAATAGTCCATTCTTTTATTAGTTGAACCACATAAACCTGTCATTTTTATGTCAAAACTGGTTGAATATTGGCAGTCACATATGATTCTAATTAATATTTTACTCAATAATGTAATATTGGAATTCCTTGTGATAATGTGATTGGATTTTGAATCCAGTTCATTTTTCTATGCCAAGCTTTAATTAGCAGAACATACTATGAAAATAAAGAAAATAAAGAATAAAGATACGTGAAAATTAAGATAGCTGCAGGGGACCTGAGGTGTCTGGAGCTGTGCTGGCCCAGTCTCCTTGCCAACCACAACAAACATTCTCTCGGTCACTTGCAGTGCTCTTCAAGAGCCTGGAACACAGGCTTCTTCATCAGATCCATGAGTTTCTCATCCATGATGGGCTCCAGACACCTCAGGTCCCATGCAGCTGTCACAGAGGCCGAGAGTGTTATCTTGCAGTGTACCCATAGCCTGTTGCCTGAAGAGCTCTGATTTGGAGGAATACAGCACCATAGAAAGAGAAAACAGCTTAAAAGTGAAACTTTTAAGATATTACTTTCTGAAAGTCACTCAGCCATTGGTCTTCTACCACATTTGCATTCCATAGAAGCTGGATTCCATCTTATCTCTAGGTAGAACTATCTCCCACTCCCATCCTTTCACCTCTCCAAAGTTTTTAAACTCCTGCTTTCGCTGGTCAGTAGGGGAAATACACATTATCCAGAAAAACATATATTTCTTTTTTGCAACTATGTCTATTCAAATAAAAGCTCTGGTACCCTATCTTTGTCTAAATAAGAAACTAATTCTCTTTCCTAGACTAAAGGGCCATCATTTCATATAAGGAATTGTGCTACTGTCCTGTTACCCATGATCTTGATATTGCAAACAGAATCAAGAAATGGTTGATGGAATTATCTAGAAGTCTGTGGCCAGCCTGGATCTCTGCTAATCTGGTTTCCCTTTCTGATACCCTGTGTAATCATTACGTGTCAAGGGTTTTTACAAGGTTAAAAGCCAATCCGTTCTCCTAAGGACAAAAGGGACTCACCTGATATAAAGGGAAGGAATATTTCCTCTTAAACACACACACACACACACACACACACACACACACACACACACACATAAAATTAAGATCTGTGTTTACAACTAGTAATAATAATGTAGATATTCTTGTTGTTTCTAGAAATAGAGAATGTCTACTGTCAACAAGGCAGTTATAGTCATAGCGTGGTTTTACCCTATCCCAACAAAAATCATTTACTATGCACTTCCCTAATTTATTGAAAGCTGTGCTGCTTAGCCCACAGTATAGAGCTGCATTAAGAATGTATGTTCTCTGGCTGAGCAGGGTGTCACATACATGTAATCCTAGCACTTTGGGAGGCCGAGGCGGGTGGATCACCTGAGGTGGGGAGTTCAAGACCAGCCTGACCAACATGGAGAAGCCCCGTCTCTACTAAAGATACAAAAAATTAGCTGCGCATGGTGGTGCATGCCTGTAATCCCAGCTACTGTGGAGGCTGAGGCAGGAGAATCGCTTGAATCGAGGGGCCAGAGTTTGCGGTGAGCCGAGATCGCGCCATTGCACTCCAGCCTGAGCAAAACTCCGTCTCAAAAAAAAAATAAAAAAGAATGTGTGTTCTCCATAGACACGAGGGAGGGGAACATCACACACCGCGGTCTGTCAGGTGGTGGGGCTAGGGGAGGGATAGCATTAGGAGAAATACTTAATGTAGATGACGGGCTGATGGGTGCAGCAAACCACCATGGCACGTGTATACCTATGTAACAAGCCTGCAGGTTCTGCACATGTACCCCAGAACTTAAAGTATATTTTTTAAAAAACAAAAGAAAAGTAGTCTTGCCAAAAATACTTCTATGTTCAAAACTTCAACACCTGTGATTGTGACTTTATTTGAAAAAAGTTT